>PVJA010008789.1:0-63106 GCA_004027025.1 Myocastor coypus
GCGTGCGGGCTCAGCTACCAGCGGTGGGGTTTGGGCTGGGCTGGGACAGGAAGTTAGTCGCGGGAACGCAGAGGCAGGGCAGAGGGGCGCAGGGGCTTACCCGCGGCGGGTGCGCAGGCTCAGCTCCCAGCGGTGGGGTTTCCAGCATTAAGTATTTTGTTATAGCAACACAAGGAGCTATACTCCAACTTGCACATTTCCCACTTGGTTCACTGTTTTGTCCTCTCTTCTGATGCCTCTACAGGTCAAGACACATTCCAGTTTACCTTATTCGTTCTACCACTGCCCTCTGCATCTTCCCTTTAATCATTGCCATGATTTTTTTTCAGTAAATTTCCCCTGACCTTCAGACTTTGCTTTACTCCTTCAGTGGAAATGCATATTCTCCAAATAACATTGTCTCCCTCCCATGTTCTCCCTTTCCATATATAGAGTCCACCAAAAAAATATGTATACATTAGGCAAAGAAAACCTTGCATACGTATTTTAATACTAAATTTATTAGAGACATTACAAGTTTAGAACAAGCTACTTTTGGCCTCTATAATTATAAACTCAAATTTGGTGCACAAAGTCATGGCTATCAGTTTCTAGACATTTATACATATGGTGGGCTGCTGAAGTGTGCATATTTTTTTACATGTCTCCACATATAAGACATTTTATGTATATGTTTTTGTCTATTTATGTATATGCTTTTGTGATTTGCATGAACTTGATAATCCTAGTATCTCTATGTGATTGATTTCAGTTATTTTCCATCATGCTGTCCTAGGCTGTTATGTCCAAGCTTGTTCTCACGCCTTCATATTTTTCCTTACCCCTCACTATGTTATTAGCTGCAGTATTCATATTTAGGATGAGATGCTGAGTCAGATTTCCTCTTGCTCCACACATGGCCAGTGGCCTTACCTGCCACTCCGGATACAGTACAGTTATCATTTTCAGGGCCGGGGATGTAGCTCAGTGGTGCAGCGCCTGCCTAGCAAGCGCAAGGCGCAGAGTTCAATTCCCGGTACCAAAAAACGAAATAGTAAAAAGTTATCATTTTCATATCTTCGATGTTGCCATTAATAAACCAACTCCAACTCATAGATTCCTGAATTGTTTTCATTCAGTGCTTACTTGAGATCTCTTTGGATCTGCATCCTCATAGGTAGGGATCGTCTCACTCCTCCTTTGCTTGCTTTGGCTTGGAGCAGTGCAAAGAGCAAGTGTCTGAAAGTCTGAATCTCCATTTTCCACTGCCAAATGGTAGCCAAATGTCCCTTATTAGCTCCTGTACAATTCAATTGCTTTTTTTTTTTTCACACAGTGGAAATGAAATAATAATTTATTTCAAGAAGTGAGTTTGACACAGATTATTGCCCAGTCATAATACAAATGTGAATTCTGACCAGTTTGTCTACCTGAGGAAAGTTCTAAGAGGTCTGGCCGACACAGCTTTGGCCAGGGTCTGGCCAAATGTTATGTAACATTATACAAATATTGGTGATAAGAAAATAAGCTATTCATTGCAAAATACTGAGGCATGTAGATTTTTCCTTGTTGCCCTTTTGTGATACTTTTCCCCTCCCACTCTGCCCCCCTTCCCTTCTCTTCCCTTCCCTTCCCTTCCCTTCCCTTCCCTTCCCTTCCCTTCCCTTTCCTTCCTTCCTTCCTTCCTTCCTTCCTTCCTTCCTTCCTTCCTTCCAGAGACAGGGTCTCTCTATGCAGTTTAGGGTGGCCCTGAGCTCACTTGGTAGTCCAAGCTGGTCTCAAACTCAGTGATCCTCCTGCCTCAGCATACTGAGTGCTGAGGTTGCAGATGTGTACCACTGCACCTTGGCTTCTTCCTTGTTTTACAGATAACTCTTTCTGGGATTTCATCCTTCTCAGAGGCCAAGGGTCATGTACCATACTTGTTCAGTCCAACTGAGATAAGAAAGCAGATTTACTTTTAACAGATTTAGCAGTGGCCCCTCCCACCCCCCAAATAGTGACCTTTCAATTTGGCCTCCAAATTTTAAATGATATATCCTTACTGTCTCTTTCCAGATAAATTACAGACACAGCTTGGATTTTTATTTTTAATTAAATAATTTAATTTTAATTAACATTTTACCATTATGGCAATTTTTAAGTACACGGCTCAGGATCATCAGGATATTTGCAATATTGTGCAAAATCACTGCCACCCAACTCTTCATGTTGGAAGACTGGAACTCCGTGCTCGCTGAGCAGCCACTCTGCACCTTCCTCCCTTCAGCTCCTGCGATCTGCTGTTTTACTTTGGGTCTTTATAAATTTGGTCTCTCCAGGTACTTCATAAAAGTAAAATCACAGAGTGTTTGTCTTTGTAATGAGTGGCTTATTCCACTTAGCATGACTTCTTCAAAATTTATCCATTTTATAGCATGTACCAGAATTTTCTTGCTTTTGAAGGCTGAATAATGTTCCTCTGTCTGTCTGTCTGTCTGTCTGTCTGTCTGTCTGTCTGTCTATCACCTATCATCTATCTGTATATCATCTGCCTATCATCTATTTCTGTCACATTTTCTTTATCCATTATCCTTTGATAAACCTGGGCTGCTACTCCCTTTTATTAGTGCAAATAATATTGCTGTGAATCTGGGCTGGCATATATCTCTTCAAGAATTTGGTTTCACTTGTCTTGGAAATATGCTTAAAATTACTTAGAATTGCCCCATTGTGTGATGTTGATTTTTTGAGAAAGCAACTTTTTGTATAGAAGTTATAATATTACACTTCTGCTAACAGGATATAAATGTTTCAATTTCTCTGTTTCTACCAACACTTTAATCAAATTAAGTATTTAGCTACTTCTAGTAGCTAACCTCATGTTTATAAGGTGGTTTCTCATTGTGGTTTACAGTTACATTTCTGTGCTGATTAAATCCTGTTATTTTTCACATGCTTCTAGGACTTCTTTTTTTTTTTTTTTTTTTTTTTTTTTTTTTTTTTTTTTTTTTTTTTTTTTTTTTTTTTTTTTTTTTTTTTTTTTTTTTTTTTTTTTTTTTTTTTTTTTTTTTTTTTTTTTTGTGCTAATGCCCTAGGTCAAGTCCTCTTCTCTGCATAAATACTTAATGAATTATAGCTTCCTCTTCTGAGCCTGTCACATGTATTTCTCCCAACCTGGACTAATCCAGATTTAGATCTCTTGGATCTAGAAATATAACATTGTTAAGCCTCAATATTAAAGACACTCTTACGCTCTGTTACTTCATGAATCTATGGAGAAATAACTAAAGTTTCCAAACAACACCAGATCTATTGTGCAAAACTTCCTGAGACATAAAAATTCACTTTGAGTACAATGGAGGCAAAGCCTACTTTCTGAGGAATAAGACGTAGGAAATAATCTAGCTTCCATACTTGATGTTAGGTTGGAAATGTTTTCCTTTCATTTTCACAGGGTGTCTGGAGGAAAGAAGTATCAAGATACAAATTCAAGTTTTCCTGCTTGTATACTTGAGTTTGATATGCTTTAAGGGACATTTTTTATTTCCTATGTGAGGTCTCTTTGAAGCAGTTGCATGTAATAGTTCTGATAGCAATAAATGTTGAATACTGTGGCCCTGAAGATGGCACTCTTTCTGAGGGTTATTGCCATTAGCAACACATATTATGAATCTAACATAGCAGGCAAACAGCTGGTAGTTGACCCAGAATTTATATCAAGTCTCCTCATACAAAAACCACTATCTTTTTTTTTTTTTTAAAGTTTTTTTAAACTTTATTTATTTATTTATATTATGGTGGGCTCAGCCTGCCCTGGGGGGCGGGGCTGGTGCAGCATGTGGTGCCAGAGATTGAACCTCAGTCCTTGCAGTTCCCTAAGCAGGTGCTTTAGATTGCTGAGCTATCTCACTGCCCCCCAAACCACTATCTTCCATACCACAATATGGGTCATTTTTCTAAACCATAAGCACATGTCCTGGAGAAAAAAATATTTTGTTCTATGCTATTGCAGAGTAACAAAATTATTTCTAATTAATATAAATCACAAGCTTGAATCAAATGAATCAGATCTTACAAGCTTTCATACTTAAAAAGAATACCCACCATTACTGATACTCTTGTAATTATAGGACATAACAAAACATCACTTACCTCTATCATTATCTGAGATTGTTCCATAGTTATTTCCACTCTTTTACAAAGTTTTAAAAGCTTATTTCTTTTTTTTTAATTGAATTCTTTTTTTTTTTTAAGAATTTTTTATTTTTTATTTTATTTTTTTCTTGTTTCAGAACGTTATTTTTATTTTTATGGCCGGCTCAGCCTGCCCCGAGGGCAGGGCTGGCACAGCATGTGGTGCCGGGGATTGAACTGCGGTCCCTGAAGCCGCCCCAGCTTTCCTAAGCAGGTGCTTTAGACCACTGAGCCATCCTGCCGGGCCCCAAAAGCTTATTTCTAAATGTAGATGGTTTTGAAATTATGAGACCATGTTCAGACAAACGAAGTTCAGTTCTATGAGTGTACAATATTTTCTAAGGGCTTCTGAAAACACATAGACAGGTACAAATATAAAATGTAATCTTTGATTTGAAGGAGGTCAGAATCTATATGGCCATAAAGGGGAATAATATAAATGAAAGAATTAGCAAGTCATAGTTGTAATTCTTTTAATTAAAATGCTATGATAATGATGTAGAGAAAGTTAAATTAGTAGATGCAGGTAGATTACAGAAGTAAAAATAGGAAGTATTGAGTATGACAGGAAATTTCTATCATTAGGAATTCATCTTTAATATTACATATTTTTTGGACACTGAGTAACTGGAAAAGAAATGTCAATTCTTTAAGTTTATACACAAAATAAACCCTAAGTAATCTAAGATATAAACAAAACAATAAAATACTAAAAATATTAAAATAAAAACTGGAAGGATTCAAAACCAACATTAAGAAAATCAGTACCTTTTCTATACACCTGTAATGTAGACAATGTCATTCATAAGAGCTGAAAAGTTACTTCGAAATCAACCTATCCAAGAAAGTGAAAGACTTCTCCCATGAAAATTACAGAACTCTAAAGAAAGAAATTGAAGAAGACAGTAAAGAAAGAGATAGTCTTTGCCTTAGTTTTATCTTCACGAAGGTAATGTTCGACAGCCGCAACTTAAAGGAAGAAAGGTTTATTGTTGCCCATGTTTCAACCTATGGTGGTGTCATGGTTTGAGGTTTTTGCAAGGGGAACAGTACAATACAGGACACATTTTGTAAGATTATTATATAATAAATCACTGAAAGAGTCTGATATAAAGAATGCAGGGAATCTGTTCACACACTAAGACCAAATAATCCAGCTGAGTACCTGGGTCTTAATATCCTGTATGAGTTCAGCTGGAAATCTAGAGCTCATAACAATGCCTCTCACAAGTCTAGCTGGAAACTTAGAGCCCACGACAAAGTCTCATGCAGGCCTGCTTCATGGATTTGTGCTAGAAAGGTCCAAAGAACAGTGGTGAAAGTTAGAAAGGCAAAGCTCACCAAAGTACCTCCCTCCAGAACCAGGGTCTCCTGGGGGCCTCTTCCCTGTGGAGACAGGAATTCACAGTGAGTGGGTACAGCTCACATAGGATATTTTGTGCAGGTTCAGATTTTATGGCAATGAACCAATGGATCTCATAGTAACCAGAGGAAAAGTCTTGGTCTTGGGGAACTTTCATGTAAACCCAGAGTTGGGTAGTGTTGCAACAGTCACAGTCTATGGTTCTGTGACCTGTGCCCCTGACCCAGCTCATGTCACATCTTCATTTCTAGTCCATCTTGTTAACTGGATTATTGCAGTCAGGAAAACAACAGTAAACAGATATCACAGTCCTTTGGCAGGAAGGATTGTGACCCTTCCTCCTCGTCAAGGTGACTGAATGCTACCCTGCCCTGGCCACCATCATCCTAAGCACAGAGGAGCTGGGGCTGCACCTGCTGAGGGGGGTGTGAGGCCGTGGCCACGGTGGGTGGGTGAGGAAGGGCAGTCGTGAGGACAGCAGCCGTGAGGCCCTGCAGGAGATGCACTCCTGGGCAGCCTCCTTCAAGCACACAGGGGCAGCGGGGTGGGCCCACTGACCTCTACCAGGCACCACGGCTAGGAGTCCCAGTGGAAACCTGGTTGAGTCAAGCCATAGGTGGCGACTAATGTACCAGCACCCTGGCCACCAGTTAGCTCACCTGGCCAGTCTGTGATGACAGTCTTCTTGGACGTCTTCCTGCTCTTAGTACCGAAAGATTCTGTCTTCTTCATGACTTCCATGCCCACTTTGATGTCGCTAAACACCACATGCTTGACATCCAACCACTCTGTCTTTATGGTGCAACTAAAGACCTGGGAGCCGTTGGTGTTGGGACCTGAGTTGGCGATGACCTGGCCCTTTGTGTTTCAGCGTGAAGTTCTCATCGGGAAAGTGACTTCCATAGATGAACTTACCCCTGGGGCCCTCGTGGTTGGTGAAGTCGCCTCCTCGGCACATGGAGGCCGGGATCACCCTGTGGAATGTGGAGCCCTTGTAGCCGCAGCTCTTCTCGCCGGTGCACAGTGCCCTGAAACGCTCTGCTGTCTTTGGGACGACATCTGCCACCACGCGGCAGTCCGTTGGTGCTCACGTCCAGGTAGACCAGAGGGTTCCCAGATGAAGAGGTTGGGGTATGAGAGTCGTCGTCACTGCAGGCGCGGGTGCAGAGAGGCGCAGCGATGGTCAATGGGCTCCGGAGAGGCGGCCAAGCAGGTGAGGACCGCGGCGCAACGCTAGCACTGCGGACGCAATTCCGACTCAAACAGTTCTAATTTAAAAGTTAAAAGACACGAGTATCACAAAGAGTTTCTTAATGGATACACAATAAAAATACATTCTTGAAACATGAATGAACTAAGTAAAATGCATAGTTTTTGTAAGATATTGGAGTTGTTATAAATTTGAAACAGGTAGCTATACAATGTTTAACGTAAACCTCATGATAGTAACGAATATCTGTAGATGATACACAAAAGAACAAGAATAAGGAATAAGAGCCTACCACTACAAAAATTCCGAACTCACACACAAAGAAGACAGCACAAGAGAGGAAGCAACAGAGCCAAAAGGCAGGTAGAAAGCAGCACAATGACTGCAGTAACTCTTTACTTACCAATCTCAATTTAAATTTAAATGAATTACATTCCCTAAGTAAAAAACAGAGGCGCTGAAAGGGTTGAAAACACTATCCATGAAGATGATGTCTATGAGAGACTCATTTTAAATTTAGGACATCCATAAGCTGCAAGAAAAGGAATGAATAGTTAGCCCATGCACAAGTAACCAAAAAGAGGGCATGGGTAGATATTCTTACATCGTGCAAAGCAGATTTTAACTAAAAAATGGTCGCAAAGGCAAGGAAGGACATAATACAATAATAAAAGGGCCAGTTATTCAAGAATTGTAATTATCAAGTTAAATTCATCCAGCATCAAACTATTAAATATCCAAAGCCAGTACTGGTAGATATGGAAGGAGAAACAGACAGCAATACGATAAAGATAAGAGACTTCAGTTCCTAATTATCAGTGATGGACAGAACAGCCAGATAGAAATTAAAAAGTAAATCAGACTTGACAACTCTATAGCTGGACTGCACCCGATAGACACACTGCCCAGCGCACATACTTGTGAAGCACAAGGAATTGGAAAAACAAAAGCTAAGCTCAAAATTAGTAGAAGGAGGGAAGCCATAATAATTATCATAGGAAAGGGCAAAATAGAAAACAGAAAAAACAATGAAATCAAAAGTTGGTGTTTTTCAAATGCTAATGCTTTTTCATATTGATCTTTTATCTTACTAATGTGCTTAAATGGGTTATTAATTCTAAAAGTCTTGTTGGTGTAGTGCTTTGTATTTCTGATGTAGATTATCATGTCATCTGTAAATAATGATAACTTGAGTTCTTACTTTCCTATAGGTATCCTATCTATTTTTGTCTATTGAATAACTTCTCTGACTTATACTTCAAGTGCTATATTGGACAGAAGATGTGATAGGTGCTAGTTCAAAAGAAAAAAAGAAAAATTGATGTTTTTTAAAAGGCAAAACTAATGAACTCTTAAGTAGGTGAAGAAAAAAAGTGGAATCAGAACTAGAAGATATTGGAACTAGTCTTTTAGAGACAAAAAAAGGCCAATTCCGAACTATAAGTACAATAAACACATATTAAATATGTGTATATATGTGTCTATACACATATCAAATATGTGTATATATGTGTTTATAATCTGGAACAAATAAGTAGATTTTTAGAAATATATAACCTACAAAGACTGAGTGATGCATACATACAGAAAGAAAGAAAGAGGGAGAGATAGAGAGAGAGAGAGAGAATCTAAACAAATCAGTAAGGAAGAGAGACAGCATATTAACAATTAAAAACTTTTACACAGAGAAAAGACTGGATAGGACAAGACAACTTCACTCATAAATCCAATTTTTGAAGAATTAACATCAAGCCTGCTTAAACACTTCAAAAATAGAGGAAGAATAAAAACTTGCAGAATGCTTTTAGAAGGCCTGAATTACTGGGTCAAAACCAGCACACTGGGAGAAATGCTGATTATAAGTGAACATAGATGCAAATACTCTCAGCAAAATATTAGCAAACTGAAATCAATAGCATGATAAAAAGATTCTCCTCCAGAAAGTTGTCTAATACAGTGGGGTAGTCTGTCTTTAAACCTATTATTCCACAGACTTTGGTTTTCTGTGGTGGGTGAGAGGGGGTGGGAGATAAGAAAGCAGATATGATTGGTCCTAAACTCATTTAATACTACTAATCCTACTGAGACAGAAACCTGGAAGTCACTTCAGATTCTTTTCTTTCTCAGGACATAGATGCAGTTGATTGTTGGGTCTTACAGATTCTGGATTGTAAATATTTCTCATCTGTAAGCACTCTCCTTATCCTTTTTTTTTTTTTTTGAGATGCTAATTGTTTCTTGCATGTTCTGTAATTTAAAGTCCTGTACATAAGCTCGTAATGTTTGCTGTAGTTGGAATGCCCCCTTCATATATTTTTGTTTGCAGAGTTCACTTTTAAGACTTAGCTAAAATATCATCACTTGAAGATTAAGTGTGTCTCTTCAAAGTCTTTACACCATCTTTAGTTAACCTCACCTTATTGATTACCACGTTATACTAAAATATTCATTTTAAATATCTCTTCTTGCCTATCAACTTTTCAAGGGTTAGGGTTTAGGTTTTGTAACCACAAAAGTGGTAGATGTTCAACAAATGTTTGATGATTTGGATAATTATTAAGTGGTAAGGAGATTGGATCTTAGTAGTTGTAGGCTTTATAGATTTCTGTCAGTTCTTTGAATAATTTGGAATTTGTAATGAGCTTGTTGAAAAAAAATTTCTCCTTTTCCTAGGTTCTGAACATTTTCATCATTAAAATTATTTTTAATATATTATTTAAGTTACTGTTTAGCTCTAAATAAATATATAATTGAATTTTTCAGTACTGATGTCCTTGACTGCTTCTTACTGATGTTATTTTTTTAAAAAAATGTAATTTACAAAGTGAGTTATAGGACCTATCTGTATTTATATTGGACTTAAGGTGAAGTTGTAAAGGTCAAAGCAGAGAAAATTCAATTCAGGTGATATATTCATTTGGTTTTATTTTTATAACAAATGCTAAGAGACATGAAAGCTTAAACATTCGTTTTATTTTATTTTAATTTTTTAAAATTTTATTTATTTTTTTTCTTGTTTCAGAACCTTTATTTGTTTATTCACTTATTTTATGGCCGGCTCAGCTAACCCCGAGGGCAGGGCTGGCGCAGCATGTGGTGCCGGGGATCGAACCACAGTCCCTGAAGCCACCCAAGGTTTCCCAAGCAGGCATTTTAGACCACTGAGCCATCGCGCCGGGCCCCCAAATTTTTTATTGTTTTAGAACTTTTGTTTGTTTGTTTATTTATTTTTATGGCCGGCTCAGCCTGCCCTCAGGGCAGGGCTGGCACAGCATGTGGTGCTGGGGATCAAACCGTGGTCCCTGCAGCTGCCCAAGCTTTCCTAAGCAGGCCCTTTAGACCACTGAGCCATCCTGCCGGGCCCCTAAACATTCGTTTTAAAGGAAAGACTTATTTAATGGCAGCATAAAGCCATTGGAACTAATGAGTCAATTGTGTTAGTCAATCAAAAATAAAAATGTGTGCATCATTCAAGTCAGTGGGCCAATGGAAAAAACCTTTTTTCACTTTAACTTAGACTGCCCTGAGAAAGGAGATTTTATAAAATTTGATTTTTGATATAGAAAGATTTTTTATTTGGGGGGAGTGATCCCTTCATACTTCTTAGTATCTCTGTCTGTTTATTATTTGTCTGATTTACAATTCATCCTTCTGTTTTCCTTTGGAAAATAGTTTGTGATCCCAGTGTCCATTTGCAGACAGTGAAAGATAACACATTACCTAAGCATTTTAGGAGTACAGTGTTTTCCCTTGACTGGAGGACTTTTGTAAAATAATTAGTTTGCATGGTTTTCTTTTGTGTTTCTAGAATACAGTGCAACTGTAGTCCAGACTTTTCCTTGAAATCACTATGTAGCCCAGGCTGGCCATGAACTTTCAATCATCATGCCTAACTTTCCGTGTGCAGGACTTATAGGCATGCAGCAGCACATTTTTTTTTCATTAAAGGATTTTTAACAAAAGATAGCATTAGAACTTCAGTACTCTTCATTCATCTGCTTCTTAGCAAGCAGCAAATGACAGATTCAGTCCAGTTCTTTAGGGGACATCTTGAAGTTTCTCAACGAACTCAAATTATCACATACTCTGTAGTATGTTAATGATTGACTCATTTAAAATAAATCCTTCCACGGAAAAACATGACTTAGAGCCGAGTTCTTATGTTTGAGTATTACTCATGTTGCACATGAGCATTATTTAGACAGTACAGAAGATGACAGAATGGGAAAGAACTAGGAAAAGATTTTTTCTCAAAATACATCATCTTATATTACATGATGTGCACTGTTTGAACATGACTCTTCCTTATATGTTGTCCTCTTTTCTCTGATTAGCTTCCGGAATTTTTACACATGGAAAGATAAATGTCATGCCTGTTGACAGGAAACAGAAGGCCAAAATAAAAAGTATTTTTAAATATACTTTTTTAAGTGAATAAAAGTCATAAGTTTGAACCCTGGTCCCACCAAAAAAAAAAAAAAAAAAAAAAAAAAAAAAAAAAAAAAAAAAAAAAAAAAAAAAAAAAAAAAAAAAAAAAAAAAATCATCAAGTGGCTATACCCCATAATACAAGTTTTTTATTATTTTATTTTATTTTTATTTTTTTCTTGTTTCAGAACTTTCATTTGTTTGTTTATTTATTTTTATGGCCGGCTCAGCCTGCTCTCAGGGCAGGGCTGGCACAGCATGTGGTGCTGGGGATAGAACCGTGGTCCCTGCAGCCGCCTAAGCTTTCCTAAGCAGGCATTTCAGACCACTTAGCCATCCTGCCAGGCCACCAATGACATTTTATACAGAAAAGTATTACACAGAAATGAAAAGATCAGTGTTAAATATAAGACAATTATTGCTTTGCTATTAAATGAGTTTTTTTTTTTTCATAGAGAGGATCCAACTATATTTATTACCATTGTGTCTCATTTAAATCTTATTTATTCACATGAGAAAACATCATATATTAAGAGAGATTTATTAAATTTATTGTTTTAATAGGAGTAGGCAACAATTACATACTCTTTCTTTCTTTCTTTTTTTTTTTTTTTTTTTTTGTATTTTAGGGAAGGGTCTACAGGGTGTTCAGAGTCTTACTGCTAGATTTGACTCATAGTGATCCGCCTGTTTACAGCCCCCCAAGAGATGGAATTACAGGTGCGTGCCACCATGCCCAGTCTCAATTGCCATCTCAGCACACCCCAGGGGCAGGGCTGGCACAGTAGGTCTGGGGATAGAATCCCCGGCCACTGTGCTTACTTGTAGGTGCTTTAATCCACTCAGCTATTTGGCCAGCCCAATTATATACATTTTTTTTTTTTTTTTTTGGTGGAACTCAGGGTTGAACTGAGCCCCTTGCGCTTGTCAGGCAAGCACTTATTCTACTGAGTTGTCTCCCCAGCACCTTTGTAAGAATTAGTGAGTCAGTGGGCCAAATGACTTATCTGGCCTATTAAAAAAACAATTATTTAAAAACTCATTGGTTGCAGTTGGAGAATTCTAATTAACCATATAATTAATATAACAACTGATAAGTAAAGGGAATAAAGCATTTACTTTGCTTTAAAAAAAACATAAACTAGACCTCTAGATAGCAAACAATCAATGAGAAATATTTGTAATCAGAGAAGTAATCCAGAAAATAAATAAAAATGAATAAATAAAAGGAATGATAGATTTAAAATGTGAATTATCATTTATATACTGATAAATTAGTAAATCTTTGCATTAATCATTAATGATAACTTCCAACTATGTTACTGTAAGAGAGACACTATATGTGTCCTGGTATAAATGCAATATTGCCTAGAAAATTCAATTAGAATATGATCAAGCTTCAGGATCCAATTGCCAAGCTATAGAAAAGTCAAGAGCAGAGGAAAATGTTACCTAATAACATGGATATGCAACCATCAAGATGTAGACTGTAGAAAATTATACAGAACAAATGTGCTTATTCCTTAAGTAAATATACTGCAAAGGATGAAAAAGATATGAGTGGATACCCAAGAGATACAGAAAATGCTAAATTGTAATATGCAATGTGCACTAAAAAATCTGATTCAAAGAAACAGTAATGATAAAATAACTTAGAAGACAATCAGAGAGTGTGACCCACGAAACAGCAGATTGGGGTGCCTTAAATTATTTATACTGAACTCATAAATTTTATTTGATATTGTTTTTAATACTCTATGTGATATATTTGAGAGCTACAAAAATTACACTAACTAGCTTTTGTTTTTCTTGACAGCTTTCCCAAATTTTCCATCTTCTATTTAGTTTATTGACAGAGGATTTATATTCTCAATGACTGACAAATTGTACATTTCAGCTAGTGAGAGAAATAATTGAAAATTAACTTTGTCATGCTTTTTGAAGTGATGTCAATGTGTGCATCGTTCAGGACATCAGACAGGCCTCCACAGGAAGCCCTTCTTGTATCCAGATGGTTGCCTGTCATTTAAGATAATAACAACATCATTATAGTGATTATCAATGCAAATGATTTATCTTAGTGACAGAGACATGCGAAGTATATGAAGCAACAACTGCCTAAACAGTACACAGCACAGAATGTATGAGCCCTGGTAGTATTATGGATGCTTTTCTCTGAGCTTAGTTGGAAATTTAGTTCTTGACTTTGGAATTGTTTATTTACTTCTGTTGAGCACATGCCATAGTGATCTTTTGGCAACATACACAAATTTCTCTCTAGAAAACTCCAGCATGCCTGATCCCACGCTCACTTTGAATCACAAACATTATTATAATTATAGCAAACACTTGAGTTCACTGTGGATGTGATTTTTGTACCAAAGACTACTTCCTAAACACATTGTGAGGTAGAGAAATCTGTTTGTGGACCAAATACTATATAACTACCTTCCAACATTAGCATTAAATAGTTTCTTCAAAACCATGCGGATTCATTGTACCTCAGTTTCTTGATCTTGCAAATGGTGCCAATAACATATCAAGCATACGATGTTGTCCTGGTTGTTAGGACATTTCATGAGGCGTTATGTGGGTGCCTAGAACATAAGCTGTAGGTATGTGGTCAGTACTCTACAAGGGATGATCAAAATATGTGACAGATGTTTACATTAAAAACTATTATAGTAAAAGACACATTGCCCCTAGTCCTCAGAATACTCTTCTTCATTTCGAACTCACTTGTCTCATGGTTCTTGCTGCTTTCTGAAACAGTTCTAGAAGTCTTTCAGGAATGCCTTTATGAGATGCAATAGAACATATGGTGACTGCAGAGAAGCAGGCTTTGGAAATGCAGGCTTGTAAAACCATTACAGTGTGTTCTCATCTATGTTTCATTGAATCTAGCACCATGTGACTTCTATCTCTTTCCCAAAGCCAAGATGATCATGAAAATTAAATGCTTTGAATTAATTCAGGACACTGAGGAAACCATGTCAACACAGTTAAAGAAAATTCTGTATTATAGAGTTATGGAAACTATGTTTTTTGTCCTATTCTTACCATTGCTGCATTGTGATCTGCAGTGCAGCCTTTGTACGTTGACATTGCAGAACTTAAGGAAGGTTGTTGAGGTTGATGCCCTTTGTTGAGCAGACAAAAAGTTTTGTAACATTTAGCTCATGGAAAATAGAACATATTTTTTGAATCTGCTTTGCGATTTCCTATGGTATTCGAAGCCACTCTGTAGATCCATAGAAACAGATTATCCTTAGGTAACAAATTAAGCATCAGATTTTTAGCTCAGGAAACTTTTTTTTTTTTTTTTTTTTTTAGACAGGGAAAAGGACATAAAGCTTTTACTGGGGCAGTCCAGATATGATGTGAGTCATTTTTGTTCATGTTTAATTCTCTGGAACTGTGAGAACATATTCTGTACAATATGTGAATTTTATTTAACTCTTAACAAGCCATAAATGTAGGAGAGAAAACGAAGTATTTAGCTTTGCCTTTTTCGCTACACACTGCCAATAGCTCTGAATACTATCAGACTACAGAGGAAGGTACTGGTTAAAAATAATGTAATATGGAATGATTTCAAAACAAGAAGAGGATGGTGAGGTAACCTGCTGGTGAGCCTTCATGTTGCATGGTTGGCTTGGTACTGGCCATGACCCTTCTTTGTTTGGACTATAAATTGTCATAAACAGTAGTTTCAAATGAAAAAGATATTGTCCAGAGAAAAGAAGGGGTCTTGGTGTATTGCCAAAAAATTCTCTTATTCCTTTGGTTTTAACTGGGACTAAAAATTTTTTTCCTTTATTAAAAAATTTTAAAAACTCTGGGAAAATTTCGAGCTGATATCATTATGAGCTTACAAGGGCAAAAGTCAAGGCTTCACATGTGTCTGTGTGGTTGTGCTTGCATGCATGTGTGTGTGTGTGTGTATGTTCATTTAAGTGTTTAAAATTGTAGGCTCTATTGCTATATTTATTTTATGGAGGAAATATTGAAGTCTAGAAACATTAAGCAACTTATTCAAAATCCACAACTGGGAAATGTCAAAGTTGGAATCCAAAATATGGTTTGACTTTTAATGGGGCCTCCTCTTAGTCATTTGACATGGTATTTTTGCTTTCATACCTTTTTTCCTTAAAGTCATTGGTGATGGTGCTGAAATAGCTTCTTTTCTAGAATGTTGCATTTCACATTCCACATTGCCTAATCCCTATCACATTATTTTATAAACCTCACTAGGCCTGGATAAAATTAAAGAAGAGTACAGTATGTCCTATAATGATGTCCTATGATGTAACTGTAGCCAGAGAAAATACCAGAACATTCTATATGTGGTTTGTCTTTTGTCAATTGAGCAAAGCTCACCTGAAAGGCAGTCAAAGGGCTCTGTCATTGGCTGATTCAACCAAGTGAATAATTTGGTGTGAGGGTAGCTAGGCATTATTAGCCTTACCAGAAGCCACAAGATATCTTAGTATGAATCTTTGGCCAATGAAAACTTGGAAACTCTTGATATTTATACAGAAAGACAATGATTTCTCTAGCTCTTTTACAGTGGTGCTTGATGTTTGAAAAAAAGAATGCAGTCAGATAAACTTAAGTAAAATCTCTGGAAGGGTAGTGTTATGGTTTATGTCTAGTTGTCCCCCCAAAGCCTCATGTAATCATGGGGGCGTGGCTTCTATAGATTGAAACTTGATTCATGATCCCTGGGATTGTGTTTTAGTACTGATGGGATTATTGGTCTGAGTAAGGCTAAGACTATGGATATGGTCTAGGGTGGATAGCCCAAGGCAGAGAGCCTGAATGTAATATAAAGAGCAACAGAGAGACAGACTAGAGCTGTAGCTGTTGCTCTGCTGCCGTGTTTGGGTGGCTGCCTCTGTCACCATTTTGCTGCTGTTCCACCACCAAGAACTGGATGCTTGGGCTGGCCTAATATGGACTGAAACTTCCAGCAACTGAGAGCTAAATAAACCTTTCCTTCCTTCATTTTGAGTGTCGGGTATTTGTCCCAGTAATGAGTAAAAAGTAACTAAGACAGGTAGAGCCCATGCCAAAGAGAATTGTCAGAAGTTCAGTCGTAGGATTGTGAGAACAGAAGAAACGAGAGTTGTTTTAAGGCTCAGGCACAAAGATGATCAATAAACACATTTTTGCCTAGGGATGGTGCATTAGCCCTTCTGTTTTGAAGCTGTGTTGGATTTTGTGTGACTACTTATCTCCTATATTGGGTTGCAGCTCTTCCTGCACAATCTGAAAGCTAGACTTTTCCCACCTAATGCCAGGCCGCTCACGTGGTCATCAGTGCTCTGTCTTACTTCCGTGTAACTTTGCTCTCTTCTAATAGGGGACATCACTATTCCTTATAAACAAGACTCATGAAAACTTTGGCTTCCTTTTCTAAACGTTAAGTCTTTAACTTAAAACATTTTCTTTGAAATTTAAAGCTCACTTTTATATTCGTTTGCTGTATTTAGAAAAAAGAGGGTAATAGGTTATGGGAGTGAAAGGTATCAGGTTTCTGTCAGGTTATCTTTTTAACAATTAGTACTATCGTTTATTTTTTTCTTTTCTTTTTCTTTTTGTCTTTTTGAGACAGGGTCTCGCTATGCAGTTGAGGCTGGCCTTGAGCTTACTTTTGTAGCTCAGGCTGGTCTCGAACTCGCACCAATCCTCCTGCCTCAGCCTCCCAAGTGCTGGGATTACAGGCGTGAGCCACCACGCCCGGCTTATTTTTTTCTTTTCATAAGAAATAACAATGTGGCATTTTCAAAAACACATTAGTATTACATTCCCAATAATCTATACAATGCATATCATTGTTCTCATAGTAGTTATACAGAGCATAGGATGTAGACATGATAATTTTTAAATCGTTGCTAGTGCAAAAAACTTCTCATTGTGTCAGGTTATTTTTGAATAGAAATTGAAAGTTAAAAACATTCTGTACTTAAAGTTGTTGGTTCAACTCTGTATTTCAGGGTAAGTTATCAGCATACTGTGATTTTAGTGGATTTAGCCTTTGCACCCTTAGATAAAGCAAATCTTCAGTTATCTTTTCCCTCTATTTGTATTCTTCCAGTTCTCTCACTCTCTACCAATTCAATCCTTCTCTTTATCTTTTCCAGTAGCTTACAAAGAAGTGCTTTCCACCACCCCAGGGAGCTTCCTAATATATGATGTGGAGACTTAAAAACCTGGGGTGCGAGACCTTGTACTTGGTTTTATATGAAATTGATTGAGCTTTTTTTTGACATTAAGCAGTACTTATTTTTGAGGAAAAAGCTTTCCATTTATTCTTTTTCTTAGCCCTAGTGTGCAGTAACACTTGGATGGAGTTATTTTGTTCACATTTCATAGAACTCTACTGTGGTGCTGGGATTAGTGGTTAGAAAATGAAGGTTTTCAGGAACACTGAAAGAGACTCACTTGTGGCTGATGGGCAGCGAGGTAAGCTCTGAAAGTGACCTTCAGCGGCATGTCACTTAAGTGGTTTTTTTTTCTAGTCAATATTTGATCACTATTTTGAGTTCTTTTATTTAATTCACAAGTTTTAGAAAGTCTGTTAGAGCCATAAGCAATATTACAGATGCTTATGTGTATAATTATGCCCAAAGAGCACTAAAATTTTTTGTAGATTTATAGCCTGGTGTTCTTAAAATGAAGATCAATAGCTGATTTGGTTACATATGTGTGTGTGTATGCCTACATGAATGCATATATATATATGTATATATATTTACATAAATAAAGGCAACTAGTTTATTCATATATCTATGTCAAAAAAATTTTTTTTGAGACAGGGTCTCACTATGCACTTCAGACTGGCCTTCAGCTCACTTTGGTAGCCCAGGCTGGTCTCGAACTCACACCTATCCTCCTGCCTCAGCCTCCCAAGTGCTGGGATTACAGGTGTGCGCCACCACGCCCAGCTCTCTATGTCAAATTTTGTAATACAGTAGAAAAAGCATGCAAATCTATTGCCAATAGAAACATTTAAACAAAAACTATTGATAGTTATTCTGGCACTTGAAATGGAATACGTGTTATTATTAGGTTACAAAAACTGAGAATCAATCTATTACATAAGCAGCTAGGAAAAATGGAATGTATCTTGTATGTGTCAACACATCTTCCCTGGTAAAATCATGCTGTCCTTGACAAAAACACGCTTAGCAAATGTCTGAAGGACACAACATTCTAGTGACAACCCCCCTCTATTCAACCATAAACCAGCATATGTTATGTGTGAGCAGTTTGAGAACAACATTTTGTAGCTCAATACCATGTAATAGTGATTTTATAATTGATTTGACTATTCTCATATCTTTCTGAATCTAAATTAATGTTGTAGTTTGTTCCTAAAATATTTACCCTATCAACACTTACAGAGGTAGGGAAATATTGTGGAAATGAATACTGAAATATTTCACAAAAATTACAAAATTTCAAATTTTTTTTGTATAATATCACACTGGAAATTTGATTATATTTAGAAGAAAGTGTAAGGCCACAACAGCAGAATGAAAGGATACAAAAATATCAGGATACTTCATAAAAACTTGGACAAGGGGCTGGGGAGATAGCTCCATGGCACAAGTGCTTGCCTAGCAAGTGCAAGGTCATGAGTTTGAATCCCAGGCCCACAAACAAACAAACAAAGAAACAAAAACTCCCCAAACTTTGACATTAAAATGAGCTTGTGGAGCCAAGTCCTTGCTGAGGAAATGTAGACCATAGTATGGTAATTTATACTAATATTTACTGTCAAAAATTCTTGACAGTATTCATGCCTTCATTTTCTAGAACAAATACTGAGTGCGCTTTCTCCAGTTAAAAATGGTTAGTGCAGTTTTATTTAAACTTGCATTCAATTTATGTACATTACTATTTTTATTTATCTTAATTTATATTCTGTTCTTGATAAAGTATTTAACAATACAGATGATTTTGATTGTTCCTATCCTCAAATGAATTTTAATTTTTCTTTTAGTGAATATGATTTCTACTTGCACAATTTTGGGGGTAAAAAATATTTTTCTGAGGAAATTGATTTGGTGTTGAATCTCTTGTATTTTCTGTGTATATAAATACATCATTTGTAAATGAAGATAATTCTATTTTCTTTTTCATTATTATATTTGAAAATTCTTGGACAATAGGAATTGCATAAAGTGTCTCTTCCTAATTCCCCATTCTTCAAGTTATTCTCTCTATATATTGCCCTTCATTTCTTTCTTTTCTCTTTTTTCTTATCCCAGTTATACCTTCAATTTCAACAGATTCTTTCCCTTTCACAGTATCTAATCAGCTGTATCTTTGAATTTTATTTACTCTTTCAGGATCTTACTCTAGGGAGACAATAGAAAGTTTACACATGTAGTTCTGTTTGGTTTCACTTATGAGTATGGTCTCTAGGTGCATCCACTTACCTATAAAAAGCCTCACATTTTTCTTCTTAATACCAAGTAATACTCCATTATGTGAAAGTGCCACATCTTTTTCATCCATCCCTCAGTTGATGGTCAATTTGCCTCTCGAATTACTAATGAAGTTGAACATTTTTCCACATTTTTATTTGTTATCTGTTATTTTTTCATCCGAGAAATGCATTTGTCATCTCAGATGCACATATTTAGATTGTGTCTTTGAATCTGGGGGATTTTTTTTTTTTTTGCTTATTTCTTTAAAAATACAGAAGGTAAAAAATTAGAAACAATACAAAATTCTGTTAAACAACGTAATAGGAATTTGACAATGGTTGTTGTATTGCACAATCTTCTAGATAGAAGTCCTTTGCCTGAAGGACAATTGACTAAATTTTTTTCCCCCTCTGTAGGTTGTCTTTGCACTCTGTTGGTGATTTCTTTTCCTGTGCATGAGCTTTTTAGTAAGAAGAAATCCTAGTTGTTGATTCTTTGAAGTACTTCTCACGCAGTTTGGGTCTCATTCATGAACTCTTTGCCTAGCCCTATGTTTTCAATACTTTTACATACTTTCTCTTTCAGTACAATTAGTGTGTTGGTTTTAATATTTAGATCTTTGGAGCTGGCCCAATAGTTCAGCTGATTAAAGTGCCTGCAAGCAGGCACAGGGGCCCTGGGTTCAATCCCTGGGCCTGCCCGGCCCCGACCTCTAGGGAGTGCTGAGAAGGCAATTGAGACTGGGGGTGGTAGCACGTGCCTGTGATCCCCTCTTGGGAGGCTGTAAACAGGTGGATCACTATGAGTCAGATCTAGTAGTCAGACCCTGAACACCCTGTAGATTCTTCCCTAAAACACACACACACACACACACACACACACACACACACACACACACAAATTAGATCTTTGATTCATTTTGACTGCAGTTTAGTGGATGGTCAGAGGCATGGGTCTAGTTCTGATCTGTAACATGTGGAAAGCCTGTTCCCAAAACCATTTATTAAACAGGCTATACTTATTCCAGTGAATATGTTCAGTCCAATTGTCAAAGAATTCTAACTTTTGTCTACAATCATTTATTCTTTTGTTTACTATTTGTACATTCTTAATTTTTATACTGAGTCCATTTATATTTAACCCTTCAGTAATAAATATAAAAGCACATAAAATTAAGCAATTTTCTATTATAGTGGTGGAAGATTTTTCATAGACTTTTACAATTTATTTTTGTTTTAAATAGTTTCTCATTTTAATTTTGATTATCTTTGAACTTGTTTGTTTAGAAGACTGTTTCAATTTTCATTGCTTAGTTTCAGTTCTATTATGCAATGCCCAAGAAATAGAACTTTAAAAAATTAAACAGGTTTAATATGTGATTATGTTTTGAAAATATTTTTAGTAATGAACAAAGGTTGTTGTTAGTGGGAAAGTAATATTTTGTTTTTAAATGTATCTTTTGGCTCAACTTTGAGGATTGTGTTAATTAAATCCTGGAAGTTGTTACATAAGATTTCCTCTGTGTGATCTACTAAAAATACCAAGAGGCAAAAAAAACCCCAAAAAACCAAAAAAAACAAAAAAACAAAAAAACAACAACAACAAAAAACAAACCCAAACACACAAACAAACAAACAAAAACAACCTTGCCTTAAAATTTAGCAAAATGTCCTTATACTTTAAATGTGTATTTTACATCATAATTACGTTTTAATTTTATTCCAAACAGCTAGTGCTTATATTATTTGGTCAATTATACAAACCTATATCTGGTAATCTGAGCAACTACTTTGAAGATAACAATATGTGATATAATTACTATTGTTAATTTCCTATTGTCTTGTTTTGAAATGTTGTATCATTTTTATTTTCTAATCTCTTTAAAATAAAGCTGTTTAAAAATTTTATTTAAATTTTTTTCCTATTGGTCTATTGAAAGGAAGAGGTAATGCTTACTTTTTTCTTTTTTTAAATTTTTGACCTACTTTGCATGCTTATATCTGATTATCTGAACAACTAATTTTAAGAAAGCAATATGCAATATAACAACCATTGTTGAACTATAATTTTCTTTAGTGAAATTCTGTATGGTTTCTTTAAAATAAAAAAATTCCATAAATGTATTATTGCTTATCCTTGAGATTGTAGCCTTGTAAAGCATAGAGTCCTATTTTGCCGTTAGGTTTCCATCTTCTTTATTCCTTTCTGATTATGCTCTTCTTTCTACCCTTCCCTTTCCTCTCCCTCCCTCCTTTTCTTAATGTACTGTGTTTGCTTCTTGACTACTCTTTTTATAAACTTAACTTTTTCAAGCTATGAAACTGAATAATTGTGGTACAAAAGAATTAAAAAGTATGAGTACATGTTTTCAGTGCATAATGTTTACATTCTTGTGTGGAGCTGGTACGTGGCTCACCTTCATTTCTTTATTCATCCCACAGTACCTCCCTCTCCCTGCCCCCCTTCTTCCACCTCTTTGTTTCCTTCCCATTTGAGAAAGATCTATCTCCCTACTTCATTGTACATTTTTATTTTGCTTTCTATTTACACTGTGAATTTCTCATGAAGAGAAACCATGGGATATATAAGCTTATGTGTCTGAGTTATTTCACTTAATAATGTCATCTTGGGGCTGGGGAGATGGCTCAGTGGTCTGAGCGCCTGCCTGGCAAGAGCAGGGATTCAGGTTTGATCACAGATTCCACATGCTCTGCCAGCCCAGAATTCCAGGTGCACTATACTGACCCTGAAACCCAGCATGGTGGCACATTCCTGTAATCCCAGGGTAGGGAAGGCTGAGAAAGGAGGATCACTATGAGTCCAAGCTGTGTAGCAAGGTCCTGTACCAAATAAATAAATAAATAAATAAATAAATAAATAAGTAAGTAAGTAAATAAATAAAACAATAAAACCCCCAAAAATATACTCTTAAAGTAACCCATTCTCCTCCAAATAACTTTATTTTTATGGCAGAGTAGTACTTCATAGTGTACAAATATCACATTTTCCTTATCCACTTATCTTTTGATGGATGTATAGGATGATTCTAAGATTTAATTACTATGGACTGTATTGTCATAAATATCAATACTCATATAGAACTGTAATATGATGTTTTTAAGGAATATACCTACAAGAGGAATAGCTGAGTCTAATTTCTAATTTTAGTTTTGTGAGAAATGCCCATACTGATTTCCATAGTGATTGTACTAATACATTCCCGCCAATACTATAGGATGGTAATTTCCCCCAGAGCCCCTCCACCAGTTGTTATTTGATTTCTTAATGGCAGCCATTCTTTCTGGAATGATGCCAAATCTAAATGTTGTTTTATTTAAAAAAAATTTTTTTTAAACATTTTTTATTTTATTATTTCAGAACTTTTGTTTGTTTAGTTATTTTTATGGCCGGCTCAGCCTGACCTGAGGGCAGGGCTGGCGCAGCATGTGGTGCCGGGGATTGAACCGCGGTCCCTGCAGCCGCCCAAGCTTTCCTAAGCAGGCGCTTTAGACCACTGAGCCATCCTGCCGGGCCCCTCTAAGTGTTGTTTTAATTTTCATCTTTCTAATGGTTAATTATGTTGAAAATTTCTGCATGTATTTATAGGCCATTTCACTTCTGTGAAGTGTTTACTCATTTCTGTTTCCCATGATTTGATTTGGTCTTGTCTTGGGAGTCTAATCTTTGAAGGCTTTTTGGTATATATTCTAGATATCAGTCCTTTGTCCAGTGAATAACTGGCAATATTTTCCTGTTCTATAGATTGTCTCTTTATTCTGTTGATTGTTTTGCTATGTAGAAGCTTTTGGTTTTGATCAGATTCTATTTGTTGATGTTTGGTACTTTTTCCTGAACAACCATAGTTCTGTTTGTTTGTTTGTTTATTTATCTATTTAGGAAACAGAGTCTCGCGGTGTAGTTCAGGCTGGCCTTGAATTCGCTTTTGTAGCCCAGGCTGGTCTCGAACTTGCACGGATCCTCTTGCCTCAGCCTACCAAGTGCTGGGATTACAGGCATGCGCCACCACACCCAGCCATAGTTCTGTTCAGAAAATCATCTAAGATTATGACTTCAAGAGTTTTAATTGTTTTATTTTCCAACAGATTGCTTCTGTTTTGACACTTAGTTATTTGATATGTTCTGATTTTAATTTATACACAGTGAGAAATGTAAGTCTAGACTTCTGCTCATGGATAACCAGCTTTCTCCGTACTATTTAATGAAGAGACTATCCTCCAAAAAAAGGACTTTTTGTCAAAAAGAAAAAAGTCAAATGTATTTGGTGATGTATCTGCATTCCCTGTTTTGTTATATTGATTTTCATGTTTGTTTTGGAGTCAGTATCATGTTTTTATTTCTGTAGGTTTATTTATCACTTCAAGTCTGGGATTATGCTTCCTACTTTGGTCTGGTCGCCCAGAATTGCTTTTGCTATTTTGGGTCTCTTCTGGTTCCTATGTATTTTAGGGTTGTTTTACCTAGCTTGGTGAAGAAGATGCTTGGTATTTTGACTGAGAGTACATTAAATCTGTATATCAATTCTGGAAGTATGGTCATTTTAGCTATATCGGTGCAGAGTTATCTTTCTATTTTCTGATACTCTGTTTACTTTCCTTTTTTTTTTTCAGAGTACTTTAGTTTTCATTGTAAAGGCTTTCTACTTTCTGAGATTAATTACTAAGTATTTGTTTATTTTAGTACTATCATGAATGTTAGTTTTTGTAATTTCATTCTCGGTTCATTATTGTTATACAGGAATGCTATTGATTTTTGTGTTTTGATTTGTATCCTACTATATCATGGATACTCACCTTCAGACATTTTTTGTGTTTTAAGAAGAACAAAAATAGTAAAAAGAAGCCATTAGAAATATCAGAAGTTCACTAAACAAAATTACAGGTATTTAACAATGGAATGGTTGTTGTATTGTGTATTGTCTTCAAAATAGGTGCTCAGATTATCAGATATAAGTATGCACTATTGGTCAAAACTGTAAAAAGTTACAAAGAAGAGAGACAATCCCTAAGCATTAACTTCTCCTTTCAATAGACCAGCAGAAATCATCTGTACAATTATCCAAGCTATCCTGTGTGTAAACATATGCATTTCCATTATTCTTCTTTGTTTCTCTTTTATTCTTTAAAAAAATTAATACAGGGTCTCGTTATGTAGTTCAGAGTCAGTGATCTTCCTACCTCAGGCTCCCCAGCACTGGGATTATGGGCCTGTACCACCACACCACCTGGTTTTGGGCAGGCCCATCACATCTAGGATCCTAGGCCTGGCATGGCATGTGGTACTGGTATTGAACTTGGGTTCTTGTACTTGCCAAGCAGCCAGTTCGACGCCTAAGCTCTATCCCCAGCCCTGACTCTTTTTGTCTTTTCCCATATCCCAGATGCTCCTTCCCTTTGAACAGTTTCTTTCATTTTCACAGTATCTGTTGTACCTTTTGGATTTTATTTACTCTTCAGGTTCTTATATTAGGATGATAATATGATTTTTATATATGTCGGCTTAACTTATTTCACTTATGATTATGGTCTCTAGCTGCATCCATTTACCTACATAGCCTCAAATCTTCTTTAACAGCTGAATATTACTCCATTGTATAAAAATACCACATTTTTAAATCCATTCCTCAGTTGATGAGCATTTGGGTTGTTTCCAAGACTTAGCTAAGACAAATCATGAGACTGTAAACACGAGTGCACATATATTACTGTGTTATTTCTTTAGTTTGGCAGAAAGTTTTTTTTTTTTTTTTCTTAAAGATGAGACCACAGTTGTTGATTCTTTGAAGTGTCTTCTGTTCAGTTTACTTTTTGTTCATGATTTCTATACTTACACCTATATCTTTAAGATTTTTACCTATATTTTCCTCCAGGAGATCTAGTGTTTCTCTTTTAATGTTTAAATTTTTGCTGTATTTTGACTTTAGTTTAGGGCATGGTGACAAACATAGGTCTATTTTAGCATTCTGCATGTGGAAAGCCAGTTTTTCTAGCACTCATTATTAAAGAGGCTACTTTTCTTTCAGTGAATAAGTTTGGCCCCTTAGTCAAAGATAAGGTGACTGAGTAGTTGTGTCCACATCTTCTAATCTGGTCCATCGATACTCATGTCCATTCCTCCGTGCCCCCCCACCCACCCCAGTACCTTGCTGATTTTTTCACCATGATTTTGTAATATAATCCAAGTCAGGAATTGTGATACCTCTTGCATTTCCTTTGATGCTCAGGATTGCTTTTACTATTTTAGGTTTATTCTGGTTCCAGATGAATTTTAGAAATGTTTTCTCTAGATCTGAGAGGTATAGTAATGTATTTTAATTGGAATTGCATGCATCTGTATAACAATTTTGGGGGTATGATCATTTTCATAAGGTTGGTTATTCCTATCCAGGAACAAAAAATAGCTTTCCCTTTGATCCCTTTTTTCAGAACACTGTAATTTTCTTAGCCATTATTTTTCTTTTTGGTTTTGATATGTTTCTTTCCATTACTAAAATATCATTATTTTATTTTATAGTGTAAGTAGGTATGTCATATTTCTTAGATAGTATTTTTTTTTAAATGGATTTTATATTCCTCAATCTTTGATCTAGGGTTGTAGAGCAAAGAGTGATGGTAGAGGCTTAGCTTTTACTGTGAAAGCTACTTTTCTCATTACACTAGTCATATGGAGTTTGTTTTCACTATTAAAGTTTAGATAGTTCACGAGGATATATTTATATGTAATTTATTTTAATCTTTAGACTAGCCTAGAACTTGGTGGTTCCAATATGTTCTAAATTTAAGCCTTTTCTTGATATTGGTGTAATATTTTACTATCTTTAAATTGTATGGTATGTTTTCTTTTTTTGTATCTTAGGGAAGGTTCAACAGAGTGTTCAGTGTCTCACTACTAGATTGGACTTGTAGTGATGAGCCTGTTCACAGCCTCCGAAGAACTGGGATTCCAAGTGCGCCACCATGACCAGTCTCAGTTGCTGTCTCAGTGCGTCCTAGGGTCAGACCCAGTACAGCAGGCATAGGGATCAAATCTCCAGCCCCTGCGCTTGCTGGCAGGCACTTTAATCTGCTGCTGTACTTGGCTGGCCCTGTGTGGTATGTTTTTTATGTTACTTTTCTAGGAATTATTTTCTTCATAGTTCTCTAAACTTTTGATCCATGATTTCTGTTAAAATTAGTACTTTTTTTTTTTTAAAGCAAGAAAGAGCATTTTCACTTTATTTTGTAGGACAAACATTGATTCTTCTCTTTCTTTTTATTTTTGAGACATCTCACCTTGAAATTTAGGTTGTTCTTGAACTCACTATGTAGCCTGGGCTTGCCTTGAATTGGGCAATGCTCCTAAATCAGCTTTCGGAATGCTGGGATTACAGGCGTACACTACCATCATGCCCAGCAACCAAGTCTCTCTTTCTTTCTTTCTTTCTTTCTTTCTTTCTTTCTTTCTTTCTTTCTTTCTTTCTTTCTTTCTTTCTTTCTTTCTCTTTCTTTTTCTCATTTCCCCCTCTCCCTCACTTCCTCTATATCTCTGTCTTTCTTTGCCTTTGCCTCTCTCTTTGTCTCTCTCCATCTCAATTGCTCGCTCTCTCTGTCTCTCTGTCTCTGTCTCTCATTAGTTTTCTTGCCTGTGAAGTTCCCCTTTCATAATGCTTCCACTATCTGTCAATATTCATATATAAATTATTTTTATTTTGTTTTCTGGTCATCATATATCCTCTTACTGTATGCTTCTTTAGCTGTTCCTTTCACTAACTTAGGCGCAGTGTGAGATGCCTGTATGTGCCGGCTTGCCTACCCTCCTTCCTCTGGATTGCTGAGTTTTTGTGTTTGCTCCTTCTCACACATTTACTTAATTATACCTGGTATTCTGTTTCTGACAAGATGAGGTAGATGTGTGTAATAGCAAGTGAAAAGCAATACAGATGTTTACTTTCCACTTGGCCAGTTATACTTTGAAAGACAGATAAGTTGGAACTTTTGTGTCAAGACAAAGTTCAGAAGGCTGCTGTATTTTAGGGCTGCTCGCTGATCTCGGCAGGGACAGTCACACATTTATCTCTCTCATCTTTATTGAATTAACTTAAAATGGCCACTCTCTTTCAACACTGACGTTCTAGCAGAACTGGACACTCTTTTTTGAATTTTAATTTGAGAGAGTTCCTCTGCATTTGCCAGAGTAGTGGGGGAATGTGTCTGCTTTTCTTGGGACTGTGACAGGGAGACATGCCATAGGAATGCACGTTTTCCCTTGATATTGTATACAGTGATATCCATCTTAGAACATTTTTGATGTTTTTATTTACATTTGTATTCTCTTATTTATATTTTTGGTCTGTCCAAGCTACCCAAGTAAGCTCTGCTTTTTTTTTTTTTTTTTTTAAGGTAGTTTCCATACCTGGGAGAGACAAGGGAAATAAATTTTTTATTTTGTTGCCACCATATTTCTACCCAGCTTTCTAAATTAGAGAAGGTGTTTCTGAAGCCCAGAGAAGACAAATGAGCCAGCCAGGATTACAAAACTAACAGGTGGTTTTAGATACTTGAAGAAAACTAATAATGAAGAATATAACACACAGCGAGAAATAACTTCTTACTGATTTAAGGCTTATTGTAATGGAATATTCTTTTTTTTTTTTTTTTTTTGGGCAGGACTGGAATTCAAACTCATGATCTTACAATTGCCAGGCAGGAACTTGGGCTCCTGAGCTATCTCCCCAGCCCTCATAATGGAATATTCTATGAGTCACTGGAAAATGAGGATGTGAGGGTCACATTCAGTTGCATAAGCATTTCACTCACTGTACACAGTTGGTGTATTTTTAAATGTTAACATGACTACCCATGGTGTAACTTCCTGGAGCTCACATATAATGAAATGAACTTGATGAAACACAATTTCCTAATGGAGAATGAGGGACATCAAGTTGGCTTGAATCATTATGCAGGAGAGTAGTTGTTATAGACTTAAGCAATCAGCATTAAACTTATTAGTGACAATTAGTATGCACAGCTTACTGATCATATTCAATTAACACCTTAATGTACTTGGATATTAAGTGAGAGAATAATCTTTTAGCATAATTAGGAAGTGGAGTGGGAAAAACTCATCTGAGACTCTCACTGGAAGCACCCTGTTAATTTACTGAAATAATACTGAAATATATCTCATAATCATCTATTTGGCTGATTTCCCATGTATAATCCAATCCAGCACAATCTCGCACAACCATTTGTATTTGGAAATAGTCTGATATTCAATATGGGATGTATTTGCCATAGGCGGCCAATAACCACTCTAAGCAAGCTTGTGTTGAAGATCTTGTTTTATTTTAATTTAAAATAATTTAAGTAGCCATGCGGGACATAGGAGATGTAGTTGTTCAACTCTTTGGTGCTGCCCAGTTAAACTGCTTCTGAAATGTGTGTGTGGGCGGAGAGAATTCTTCGTGGGTAAGATTTTATACTTATATACTATTTTAAAATTTGAAAATCTTCTAAAGTGATTATTTGATTTAGTAAATATTTTTATTGATGCAATAAAGGGTTTAAAGGTAGATGACTTATGTAAAGTCACCTGGTTCATAACAGTATCTTCATATTCAATTCATCATTTTCTAGATTTCCTGCATTATGATTAGAAAATGTTGCCTGTAATATTTTAATGTTTATAAATAATTTTTGTTTTCATGGGGATCTAAGATGGGTTCATTCCATCTTAGGTGATTTTATGCATAGATAGGTTCAGGGAAAAAAGTTTGATCTATGTTCATTATGTTCACCTTTTGTGTCATTTAGGTGTTTTATATTATTTTTAATGTTCCTTTTAAAAAATAAGTTTGATACGTATATAGTTGTACATATCTATAGGGTATAAGGTAAGGTTATGCTTCAATTCATGGAGACAGGCATAATCATTTATTATTTCTTTGTGATAAAAACACTTAAAATATCATTTCTAGGTATTTTGAAACCTCCAATGCATTATTGTTAACTTAAATTTACTCTCCTATGCAGTAGAATACTGGATTTATTTTTATTATTTAACTTAAAATTGGGACAAAATATGTGCTACACACACTAAACAGAAGATGGTTAAGGGGATCCAGCCCATGGGAAACCTGCTCCAAGGAAGAAATGTTGGCAGACAGGTGTGGTGGAGCAAAAGTGCCTGTTTCCTGGAAGCCAGGGACCAGGGGACAGGGTAAGAGTGACTGAGTAGAAGGACCAGAAACCAGATACTGTGACCCCCAAGGTCCTCAGCCACTCAGACACATGCAGAGTGTGTTTTACTAGTGCTAGGGGCGGCTCTCAAGCCAGTTAAATTGACAATCAAGATTAACCATTACACCTGTATATCCTCATGCATCTTTTAAGTTTTTCTTTAAGGAATCACTTCAATCACTTAGATTTATTACTATAATGGATATATTTGAATATAGTTTACTTGCTTGTTTATTTATTTATTTATTTTCAGCGCTAAGGACCGAATACAGGGCCTTGCACACAATAGGCAAGCATTCCAACATTAAGTCTCAACATTGAGCTGTACCATTATCCCTGAGTTCCATGTGATTAATTACAGTTTATATTTTTAATGCTTTACTATATAATTCTTGTGATACTAAATTAATGTATTTATGTTTTACTGGTTCATTATTTTGGTACAGGGTCTTGCTGCATAGCTCATATTCATGGTGATCCTCTTTTCTGAACATCTCCAGGGCTGGGATTATAGGTGTGCACCACGATGCCTGGACTTGGTGGCCAGCACTGCTCCTGGTTAGCACAGCAGGTGTTATTGGAGGTTGAACCTGGTCCTTGCACTTGCCAGGCAAGCCCTTGCTATCTCCCTGACCCTTTATTGGTTCACATTGTTGCCATTAAATTCCCCAATCTTTTATTTTTATTGTTTGTTTGTTTATTTATTTATTTATTTATTTATTTTTTGTAGTACCACGGATCGAATTTAGGACTTTGTACTTGCCAGGCAAGCACTTTTTCCACTGAGCTATTGTCCCAGCCCCAAATGCCAAAATTCCTTAGTATTTTACATATTATCCTTTATTCTATGAAAATCATATAATTAGTGTGTTTTTCTCTAACTTTTCCATTACCCAATTTTAGTTAACATTAACATTCTTTTATTTTTATTTTCTTATTTTTTATTTTTAGTGTAATTTTCTTTTATTTTGAAGGGTAAATACATGATAAAGAAAAACAAAAACAAGACAGAGATAGGGTAACATATAACACATATGTTATAGTTTTTCAAAACTAGAATAGCTGATTAACAGTGATGATATATTATCTATTTTTATTATCAAATCTATTGCTCATATTGACAGATATAGTTATGCAGTATGAGTCACATGACTGAATATCACCACATGCTTTTAAGAAGTCTTAAATTTTTCTTCTTGTCTCTCATTTTCTTTTATTACCTTTAAAAAAATTCTCTAAAGACGGTATAGAAACAATTGATCTGACGTTAAAATCAGTACACATTTAGAAGACCAAAATGGTAGGTATTTCAAGAATGGTTTTAGCGTTACATGTTGTTGTCCTCAATGTATTTCCTTATTTCACAGAAAGCATATAGGATTCGTTAGGGTGAAAATTCTGTCCATTAACTGTTATTTTCAAAAACCTGATGGAGGGGGCTTTTGGGTTAGCTCAGTGGTTTAAGAACCTGCATGGGCAATCCCAGTCTGGCATAGGGGATGATGGTTTGATCCCCACACCCACCCTTAAGGCAGCCTGAGCCAGCCAAAAAAATAAAATCCTTCTCAACTGTTAGGGCTGGGGAGATAAGTCAGTAGAATAAGTGCTTGTCTGGCAAGCGCAGGGTCCTGAGTTCAATCCCCGGTACTGAAAAAAAAAAAAAAAAAAAAAAACCTGTTAGAAATTCTTAGGACCATTGCCTTATCCATCTTTTATATATTAATATATGTTTTTGTCCCACCTTGTTTCCTAACTTTTCTCCTTTCTCTCTTCATTACATAACCCATAAGTTGTTTTTCTTTCCATTTAACTATATTATACCTTTATATTTTTATTCCTTCTTTTTGAGTTCCTACACTAAGGAGACAACGAAATATTTACACATGTAGGGCTAGTTTATTTCACTTATGAGTATAGCTTTAAGTTGCACCCATTTACCTATGAAGGCTTTAAGTTCGTTTTTCTTCATAGCTGAATAATATTCCATTGTATAAAAACATCACATCTTTTTCATCCATTCCTCAGGTGATGGGTATTTTGGTTATTTCCAAGATTTAGCTACATAAATTGTGCTGCTATAACATAGGCACTTATGTACTACTATGACACGATGTTTTCAGTTCTTTTAGGAAGATTCCCAGAAGGGGGATAACTGGATTGTATAGAATTTCCAGTCCTGGCTTTTTGAGGAGTCTCTAAACTGATTTCCATAATGGTTGCATAAATCCACATTCCCACCAGCAGTGGAGAAGGGTTCCTTTTTCCCCACAGCCTCTCCAGCATTTGCTGTTGGTTGATTTCTTTATGATAGTCATTCTTTCTGGGGTTAGATGGTATTTCAATGTTGTTTTAATTTGCATTTCATGGATGGCTAAATGAGGAAAATAGAAATATTTTACTCTCAGGTCAGATATAAAACAAGGATGTCTTCTATCACCACTCCTGTTAAATATATTTCTTGAATCATTAGTTAAAGCTGTTAGACAAGAGAAAGAAAAAAAGGAATAAAAATAGGTAAAGAAGAAGTTAAACTTACCACCAACAGTTTTTTACCAAGTTGTCACCAAAGGGAAGGAAGAAGTCTCTGCCCCTCCTAAAGCTGAAGACAAAGCAAAAGCTTTGAAGGCTAAGAAGGCTGTGCTGAAAGGCATCCACAGCCACACGAAAAAGATACAAACATCATCCACCTTCCACACTTCCAAGATACTGCAGTTCCACAGGCAGCTCAAATACCCCTGGAAGAGCACCCCCAGGAGAAACAAGCTTGACTTTGTCACGAAATCCCAGAATTGCCATCATCAAGTTCCCCCTAATCACAGGGTCAGCCCGAAAATGATCAAGGACAACAACACAATTCGTGTTTATTGTGGATGTCAAAGACAATAAGCACCAAATCAAACAAGCAGTGAAGAAGATCTATGACATCAATGTTGCCGAGGTCAATACTCTAATCAGGCCTAATGGAGGGAAGAGGCACATGTTCCACTGGCTCCAGATTATGATGCATTTGATGTTGCCAACAAAATTGGGATCATCTAAACTGAGCCTAGCTGGCTAATTCTAAATGTCTACTTTTTTTCCCCGGTTAAAAACAACACCAACATACCTCACAGAGCTAGAGAATCATTCCTAAAATTTACTTGGAACCAGAAAAGACCTAGAATAACAAAGGCAATCCTGAGCGACAAAGGCAAGGAAGGAGACATTACAATCCCTGATTTGAAATTGTACTGCAAAGCTACTGTGACAGAATTGCACAGTATTGGAAACAAATAGACCTGAGGATCAGCCGAATAGATTAGAAGATGCAGAAGCAACCACAAACACATTCAGCCATCTTATCTTTGACAAGGGGGCCAAACATGTTGACTGGAAGACAGCCAGCCCTTTAACAAATGATGCTGGAAAAACTGGCTCTCTACATGCTGGAAATTAAAACTTGACTGAGATCTATATCTATCACCATGCACTAAACTAAACTAAAATTTAGTTTATGGATTTAAGATCTAAATATTAACACAGAAACACTAAATCTGGAAGAGAAAGTAGTAAATCTTGAGGGCACTGCGGGTAGGCAAACAGTTCACGGACAGAAATCAAACTGCACGTGTAACACTTGAAAGAATTAACAACTGGGACCTCCTCTTACTGAGAAGCTTTTGCACATTAAAAGTAATTATCAGCAAAGTGAAAAGAGAACCCACAAATTTTGAAAAAATCTTAACTAGCAGTTACTCAGACAAAAGTCTTCTACTTAGACTTTATAAAGAACTAAAAAGTATTAGGGCCCCAAAATTTAAAGACCCAATCCAGAAATGTGAGGTGAACACATATTTCTCAGAGGAAGAAATGCTAGAAGCTTATAAGTACATGAAGAAATATTCCACATCACTAGCAATTCGTGAAATGCAAATTGAAACAACAGTTAGATACCATCACACCCCAGTAAGAATGGCTATCTTAAAGAAATCAACCAACAAGTGTTGGAGAAGCTGTGAGGAAAAGGAATACTTCTCCACTGCAGGTGGGAATGTTGACTAGTACAATCATTATGGAAATCAGTGTGAAGACTCCTTAAAAATCTAGGACTGGAAGTCCCATTCAATCCAGCTATCCCCCTACTGAGTATTTTCCCAGAAGAAATGAAAACATCATAGCAGTGATATTTGTTCACCTATGTTTATAGCAGCACAATTTGTGATAGAAAAACCTTGGAAACAACCAAAATGTCTGTCACCTGAAGAATGGCTGAAGAAGATGCAGTGTTTTTATACAGTGGAATATTATTGTGCTATAAAAATGACAAACTCAAAGCCTTTATATATAAGTGGACATATCTTGAACAAATACTCATAAGTGAAATAAACTAGATCTTCATGTGTAAATATCATATAGTTTCCCTAATATAAGAACTCAAGAAAAGAAATAAAAGTGGAAAGGTATAATATAGTTAAATGGAAAGCATGAATTTAAGGATTAAACAATGAAGAGAGAGCTAAGAGAGAAATTGGGAAAATGGTAGGTACAAAACCATGCACTTATACACAAAATATGGTTAAAACAATGGTCTTCAGATTCTCCAACAGGTTTTTGAAACCAGCAGCTATTGGTAGAATTTAATAACCTGACTAACTATATATACTGATATCTGTGAACCAAATAAATACACTGAGGGTAGCAATGTACAATACTAAAACCATTCTTGGAATGCCTATCAGTATGGTCTTCTACTTATGAACTGCCTCTAATGTAATATTGCTTATTGCTATACTCTCTCTCAAGTAAATATTTGCTTAAAAATAAAAAAAGAAAGAAGAAAAGAAAGAAAAAGCTATTAGAATACGAGACAAGGAAAAAAGGCCATGGAAGTGTGAAGCTACAATTTTGTAAATGGTTAAGTTCGAAAATATCTGTGTAAAAATGTGTATTTGTTCTTTTTTTTTACATTCTGTAGGTGTTTTAAAGTTTGAAATATTAACAATTTGATGGATAATATCTGTTTCATGTTCTGTGTAAGGTGTTTGATGTTCAGAAATATAATGATGTTAAGCTCAAGTGCTTAAGTTTTAGGAAATAGCATTATTAAGCTTCTCTTCTGGAGGGTTAACAATTTAAGTTTGCAGTCCAAACAATTAGAGAAAAACAAGGGATACAAGTATAGACAGTATTTTGGCTCTAACCCCTCAAGGTCAGTGAGAACACAGGACATAAAAGAAAGTGTACTGTAACAGCATATAACTCAGTAGAGTCCCAAATTTCCTGTTGAAGGAGATTATGGGGCTGCAGAGGAAATTGATTGCTGATGTACAGTGTGCCTAAGGAGAGTCACCTAGAGAGAAAACATTTTCTCAGGATTCCACAGAGAGCAAAATGATCAAGCGTAGACCATGATTCATTCAGATGGCTGGCACTGACAAAGGTGTTGAAAATCCCAGTACATGGTTACAGAGTAAACCCTGAGGGGACCTGACTGACTTTGTCAGATACAAAAGTTACATATTCTTTGTAACATAGGTCTTGCTTTTTCTTGGTCTTAACCATCCAGTAGAAAAGTCTAACCACAAGATGTAAAAAGGAAAGCCATATTAATATATGCTGAGTTGTAAAAGACTGAAATCAACAGCCTTTGATAATGTCAGGTGAGCTGATAATCCACTACCGTTATGGACCAGTGGACTAAAGATCTGTACTAATGAGGCTTAGACAAGAAATCGTACCTGCATCTTATACTCTGAACAACTACAATGAAGACAACATTATGCCATGTGTTAACCATTGTAAAAAATAACAAAATACATTTAAAAAAGGAAATGTTATTGTATTTTATTGAATCTAAGATACCACACTTTAAGAAGTGTAACACATTTTTAGAAATGTCTTTCTAAGGGGTATAAAACAGATAAAAACTGTGAAATGAGATTTTGAATTAAATGTTTTCATTAAGGATTTGAGATTGAAATAAATTTTAAATATGCAGTATGGCAGAACCGTGGATGAAATGTGTTTATATCAAATCAGAATAGACAAGTTAGTCTTCAATGCACATGTTGGAAGATTTAAAGACAATAGTTTTTTCCACATACAAATGATTTAGGTAATTTCATGTATGATTTTTGGTCTGACTTTTTATGGAGCATTGTTTAATAGGAAAATATATGTCTAGGTTACTCTTCTTTGGTTGCTAGGACAGTTATCCAAATGTCCTACTCAAAATGAAGGAAGGAAAGAAAGTTTATTTAGCTCACCATTACTGCAGTTTTCAGTCCATACTAGGCTGGCTCCAAGACAGATCAGTGCATGGTAGAGAACAACCATTCGTTTATGGCAGCAGCAAAGAGCAGAGAGCAAAATGGAGGAGAAGCAGCAACAACTGTTATAGAGAGGAAGTCTGTCTCTCTTATGCTGCATTCAGGCTATCTGCTCACAAGCATAATCTTAGCACTGGAGCATGAATCAATTACAAAGTTTAGAAGTCCACCCCATAAATGTCTGAGGCTTTGGTGGGCAACTAGACACAAAGCATAACAGTATACATTAATTCTTCTGCAGACCATATAAAAGGAGTCAAGTAAATCTCTTTCAGAAATGCAAATAACCATAAATTTCCAGTAATTACAAATTATGATGAGATAATACATTTTTTATTGTGGTAAGTGTGAACTTTGGTGAAACTTTCCTGATTAAAAACAGAAGGTGAATAAGCTGCAGGTAGAGCCAGAAAACCTAGAGTTGACACAAATAGTAGTGATGCTTTCACATTAACTGTCATAAATTTAGGAAAATGTCTCTTTTTGATATTTAAATCCTATAGCCAGGAGAAATACTTGTTTATTTTCTTTTTTGTCTTTTTGAGACAGGGTCTCGCTATGCAGTTGAGGCTGGCCTTGAGCTCAATGTTGTAGCCCAGGCTGGTCTTGAACTTGCACTGATCCTCCTGCCTCAGCCTCCCGAGTGCTGGGATTACAGGCGTGTGCCACCAGACCCAGCAATACTTGTTTATTTTCTGAAATAAAGAGTAAGGATAGGGCCCGGCGGAATGGCTCAGTGTTCTAAAGCGCCTGCTTGGGGAAGCTTGGGCGGCTTCAGGGACCGCGGTTTAATCCCCGGCACCACATGCTGTGCCAGCGCTGCCCTTGGTGTGGGCTGAGCCGGCCATAAAAGTGAGTGAATAAACAAACAAAGGTTCTGAAACAAGAATAAAAATAATAAATAAAATAAAAAATTCTTAAAAAAAAAAAAAAGAGTAAGGATAGGCCAAAGCAAGAAAAGAAGGAAATTATGGAACCTCAAATAGATTATTAAGATTTGCAAGCTATTTTAAGGTTTACCATTACCACAATTTAATATTTACAATCGTGAACATATTTGTAATAATATTTCTAAGTTGCTTATACAAATATCATTATTTACCAGATAGCTATTTTTAATTATTCCTGTTTATGTAAGCCTTAAATTCATTGACTAATATGAAATTATATGAAACAAGTATGCAAAATTAAGCTACATTTATAAATGAAAAGGACGGGATAGGATAAGAAGATAATGACATCTCTTATTATGTTAGCTTATTGCAGAGCTTGGTCTGAGTATGCTGAAGATAATATTCATCCTTAGTGTCTTAGTTATTTTCTTACTTGTGGGACCAATGCCCAATATACACAATTTAAAGAGAGAGAGGGGGTCAGCAAGATGGCTTAGCAGTCTAAAGGTCCTGCTTAGGCAAGCTTAGGCAACAGCAGGAACCAAGGTTAGATCCCTGGCACCACACGCTGTGCAGGTCCCACTCCCAGTGTTGGCTGGGTTGACCACCATATAAATAAATAAATAAATAAATAAATATCTATATCTATATCTATCTATCTATCTATCTATCTATCTATCTATCTATCTATCTATCTATATGTATGTATATCTATCTATCTATCTATCTATCTATCTATCTATCTATCTATCTATCTATATGTTTATTTTTGTCCACACTTTGTAGGAGTTTCATTTCATAGTCAGCTGGTTCCAAGGTCGGATAGCATGGCAAAGAAGGCACGGCAGAAGAGAAACAACTCAGAGCTGTTCAGGGAAGGCAGGAAGCAGAGAGGGAGCAAAGGGGCATGCACTGTCCAGGGCACATGTAGTGACGCACCGCTTCCCACAAGGCTTTATCTTCCAGCGCCATGCCCAATTGTAAATCCATTTGTAGGCTAAAAGGATGAAAATCACACACCCAAGACCCAGTCCTCTCCCCACATCTCCACCTATGCGTTCATGAGGCTTTGGCAGGAGGATCTAGATATAAACCATCACACGTGGGGTGGGTTCAATGAGAAAAGGCCATCCGAGGGCTCATTCTGTAAAAAAAAAAATTGTTGAAAGATAAAATATGCTGTTTTTTGCTATATGACCTACTTAGATCTAAATTTAGATTTTAAAATAATACATTCAGGAAGAGTCTGTTGTGTTAATTATTTTGGTTAAATTTATCCTAAATTCTAAATCAAGCTTGGTTCCGCTGTTGTCCTTTCACAATGAGCATCGACCTTCAGAAATTTCAATAAAGTTTCTATGCAGGAATTAGGCTTTGATTGTGGGAAAGGGGTAGATGTAGGGAATGTGCAGAAATTCACTCATTCTTCCATTCCCCAGTGTTGTCTTCCTTAGGTTCATCCCAGAGAAACCCTAAGCCTTGAGGTTTAGTGAGGTATTTATAAAATCATTGCTGTGAATATCAAAGATACTAGCATGCTAAAAAAAAAAACAAAATTATAAACTACTAGGTTAATACTTAACTGATGAATACAGTATCCCAATCTCCTCACAAGTGAAATATTTAATCTTCTTAAAATATATTCTAGTTTTTAATATATTGAAGTACTTTAATATTATACATGGAGGATTTATGAAACATCAAACAAGTATAATGACAAGAACCTTTAGGCAATTGTTTGAACAATTGAAAATAAATGTACATACATCTTTCTGTTTTTGTTTGATGTTTGATGCATAACGAGCTTTTGGAGATTAAAACAAAACCAAAACTTTAAACAGATAGACATTTGTTAAGCTTTATATTTGGACATAGTCTTTGAGGGTAGTTTTTTCAGAATCAGCTGAATCTGTTTTTTTTTTTTTATTGATTCAAGGTCCAGTGATGTGAATGCTGCATCTGCCCTAGGGTGGGCAGCCTGCATTAAATATGAAGGATCTCTCTCTCTCTCTCTCTCTCTCTCTCTCTTCCTCTCCCTCTCCCTCTCCCTCTCCCCCTCCCCCCTCTCTGTCTTTCTCCCCTCTCTCTGTCTCTCATCTTTGCTGTCTTCTACCACCCAGAACAATTGTCCTTCTGTCATGTGCCACCCTTCCTTGGAGTCAGTGAATTATAGACTGAGTCTTCTATAAAGTGTGAGCTTTTCTGCTTTCACTGTACGTGTGGAGTATGTGAATACAGAAATGAGAAAAGTAACTAGGACAGAATTTGCTATCAGGAGCAAAGTCATTGCTGAGATTATACCTGAATGTATAGTCAGGAGCCTTTGGGGAGAGTTTGGAAAAGTTCATAGATACTAGCTGAAAAAAGAAACGGAACAGCTAAAGTGCTATTGCATGGGAGATTCTGGTCAGAACTCAGAAGACTAGAAGTTAGACAGAGATATTTCCAGCTAACATCAGGTTCAGGAGACTTCTGCTGCGAAGAAAAACTTCATTGGCAGTTGGACTGCAGAAAAAGTGTGTTATTTCTTGGCCGAAAGTTTCTCTACATTTTGCTCCTATCCAGAGACCTTGTCTCAGAGTGAGATTAAGGGAAGAAGACTAATTAAACTTTAAGAAGAAATTTTAAGGCAGTGTAATGTTAAAGTGGTGGCATGGTTACTGTTGGTGACTTTTAGCCAGTCCTATGTTGAGAAGCAAGAACAAAGAGCCCAGAAGAACGATTTGAAATGTGAGTTTGACTGGAACGGAAGTTGCAGCAAAACTACAGATTGCCTGACAAAGCAATATAAAGCATTCTATGTCTAGTGACAGTTTAAGATACATTGGGAAAAACAACTGACATTGACTAATAACCTAAATAATTAAAATTTTAGATAGGAACCCAGAGGTTAACATGCAGACAGAATTAAAATAATAACTAAATGCAAAGTATCTGGACTTAAATACCTCTGAAAAATAATTTAACCTGAACATCTAATACTGATGGAAATATTGTGACTCATTCTAGTGGTGAAATCAAATTATTGAAGGAGTTTCATCAATTTTGTAGGATATTTTTGTGTGATTGAAGAGGAATTAGTCAGATACAATTAAAAGCTACACATGTCAGTGTTAGGGGAATTATAAAAATGCATTTCAACAAAAGCACAAGGTCAGTCTACAACGATGTCACGCACCTTCATATGAAGATCTCCTGAGGAGTGCAGGTAGCCGCTCCGCACAGACCCAGCGCAGCTGCAGTAGCAGCAGCAGCAGCAGCAGCAGCAAGATGCTGCTCACAAGTCAGGTCTCTCCACGATTTGCTTTGTTCTCAGATTGCCAAGTTATAATGGAGAACTTGATTGCTGAAAAGGAACACAGACATAAAAAATAGCCTGAGGGCATCACCATAGGCAGCAGGATTTCACCATTTTCAGATCAAAATTGCTAAAATGAAAGACTTTCTTTGAGAAGTATGTCACAGAGCACCATATTCCAGAATGGCAGTGGCCCCATCATGTTTCAGAATGGTGGCAGTCACACTATATTCCATAATGCAGGTAGAGTAGAGAATTTGCTCCTCAGAATTCTGACTCCTGCTCTTGTGGCAGCAGACTGTAGCATCATCCATGTGGTACTGGTTTTAGATTAATTCAGAATACAAGAGTTATGGGGTCAGGAAGGCTTTCACCCAGATTTCAGGTCTGAGAGGCTAGTATATGAAACTGAGGGTAAAGCAAAAGATGTAGCAGAGATCCCAGAAGATGGAATAAGCCAGGGAAGTGGATTGTCCCAGAAAAAAACTGCAAAGATGGAGCACAGAACACCCAAGAGAGAATCCACGGGAGTCATAACCACCTACGGTGTTTTAGGGGCAGGGTCACCTGAGCACATTAGAGTTCACATCTTGCAACAGATTGCCTTGCACACCGCACATGGAACGACAGGTCCTACCTGATGATCACTCTGCTGGTTTTTAGGCTTCCTTTGGGTCCCATTCTTTTGTATTTCCCTGTATGTATCATTTGGAATGGAAACATCTACATTGTGCGATTGGATGCTTGAATTGTCTAACTTTCCTTTTATTTGCATAGGGGCACACAGATGAGAGTTTGCTTTAAATGCCAGAAAATACTTGGAACTTGGACTTTTAAGTAGTGCTGAAATTACAAGGACTTCAGCAGCTTGTAGAGATGGATTACATACCTTTCGCATGAAGGAATGTACGTGAGTTTTTGGGAGGCCAGAAGTGAAATGTTATGGTTTGTATTTGGATTCCCCCTGAAGCTTCATGAAGTCATGGGGATAGAGTTTTCAGAGGCAGCTAAATCTAGAATTTATGATTGATTCATGATCCAATTGTGCAATAAAGAATGTGAATGTAGGGACAACCCACCTGGGTCCCCTTCTGTCCCTCTTCCCAGACAGAAGCTTTCTTTCTCTTAATAAATCTATTCTGCTAAAAAAAAAAAAAAAAAAAAAAAAAAAAAAAAAAAAAAAAAAAAAAAAAAAAAAAAAAAAAAAAAAAAAAAAGAAAAAAAAAGAATGTGAATGTTGTCCCGCCTGCAGCAGGTAGCCTGCATACAACATAAGGGAAAGAGCTGTCTCCCCTCTTCTCTGTTCACTTTACCTCAGAGCCAGAGGAGTATGGACTCAGGCCTCTATAAACTGTGAACTAAGTGAACCTTTCCCCCTTTAACTGGGGGTGTTGAGTATTTTGTCTTGGCAATGAGAAAGTAACTAAGGCAAGGTTTTAGCCATCAAATCTAGAGTTCTAATGTGGAAACTGTATCAATCAAGAACATTGTCCCCTTTCGTATTATCTGTCCATGAAATCATACATTTATTCTCATCATTTCTGCCACTACCACTTTCTTTCCTATGTCTGTGGGAGTAGTTTTAATGTTAATGTTGTAGTGTAGTTTGAGGTTCTGCTACTAGTTAGTGATTAGTTAAACCACAGTAGTCACATGGATGCCAAACAAGCCTGTGTTGATCTAGTTGAAATATTTATTATTGTTTGTGTCTAAGATGTTCCTCCAACATTGATTGTTCAGAAGTGGGGCTTTTTGAAGATAATTAGCTTATGGGGTCCTATAGTTATCATTAGATAAGCCAATTGATAAAGTTCATGGTTGAAGGTCCTGTTTGAAGGTGAGGGTGGTCAAAAGTTCCAGGTCAGTGGAGTGAGACCTGGGAGGGGTGTATTGCTCCAGCTCCTTCTTTCTGTTTCTTGGCTGTTAGGAGCAAACAGATATACAATGTTCTTAATATTATTTAAATTATCTGGTTTAGTTTCATGTTCACCCACCGTATCGCTTTGCCTCCTTTGGCCTTCTTTCTAAATATAATCCTCTCGTAGACACATTCATTACTTTATTGCTTATTTAGCACTTAAAACTGAAATTCAATTTAGTTTTTACTGATCCACAGAAACTGTATCAAGGGCTTCCTCTTCTAGTTAAGTGAGTATTCTAACACATTGGCTGTGAAAGATAAATGTGGAGGAGACCAGGGAGATTATTTACATTGCTTGGAGTTCTGAGAATTGGAGTGTTTTGAATAGTAACAGTTGAATAGTTAGAGTCATTAAGTTAAAAAATATCTTTTGAAGTGAAAATGTGTTTGGAAAGCCTGATTCATATTTGGGGAGACTATTCTAATCGTGAATCTATTTTCCTATGTTTTCATCACTTAGCTGCAGATATCCCAAAAAGTAGAATAGCTCAAGTAGGTATATTCAAGATAGTCTTGTTGTCTTCAGTGGAAGGATATGGACTTTCCATCCATGCACTTAACCTCCTGCTAGCTTTCAGAATATTTTACAACCCTGCTAATTATAGATATCTATGTAGCACTCAGCCTATGGCAATTAAATACAAATTGAGGTAATTTGATAAAACCCTGGTATTAAAAATTCATTTTTCTTTTCAAGTCTTGTTCTTGACTAGAATTTATAATATGCTTTAGCAACATGTAAGAGTTAAGTGAAATACAAATATATGATACTATACATACATTAACACTATATATATGTATATATAATTATATCTGAAAGTCTAGATGGAAAGTGGTTTATCAATGACTCCAGCTTTATGCTATGTCTTACCTTTCTGCATAATTCTAAAACAAAACCTCTCAACATATATTAGTCTTTTGAAGTCTGTTGCTAAGAGTCAGGAACACTAATTATACATTTAAGTGGCTTTTTGAATTTTCTATATTTCTTCATCTTTGACTATCTCTGTAATTCTCCTAGTGACGGTTTGTGTTATGGAAGACTATAATTTAAATTTCAGCATTTTAAAAAGCTAAAAATGTGTGCCATACTCTACTGTCATTATAAATATCATCAGCAATGTGTATTTAGCACCTCTGGAGCAGAAGTAGATGGACTGATCTTTTAGTGAGAGAAAACAGATGCACAATGTTCTTAATATTATTTAAATTATCTGGTTTAGCTTCATATTCAAGTTCTGCTGAAGAATTTATTGGCTTCTGAATCTGCAGAGATTATTGTTACAGTAATTCCTTTATGACTGCTGGTGTCATATAAAATATTTGAGTCAATGTTTTATTGATTTCTTGAAGTTCTTCTCTTTTAGTTTCTTTTCAATGCATCTGTAAATGTCCACTGTCCCCACAAAGTGAGGTCAACATTTTTATATTTCTTCCAGACTTTAGAAATTTAGAAAATTTAGACCAGCCCTGTAATGTAGCTGTCCTCACTGCTTAGTACTAGCGCCCTGTTTCTTACATGGTGTTTTTTTACTGAACAGAGAATAATCCAGATGAAACACAGACCCTGGTGAGCAAAGCTCACATCTGCCCTTGTTCCTCCTTGAATGTTCCCAGACACTGTACATAGTTTTCTCTCTTTTACAGTCTATCAGTAGCAAAATTTTTCACTTTTCTTTTTCATGTTTCCAACCTTTCTCTTCTCCACCTCTGTTGAACACATCCTTCCCTTTTCTGCCCGTTGTTACATCTTTTTAAAAACTCTCAGATCATTGTCTTTGTCTTTTTTATGTTTTGTTGGTTTTGCTGCCAATGTAGCCTAGCATTTACAATTTCTTTAGCCAGTCTGTGGGCTATGCATTTTCAGTGTCCTTTTGTCTCAGTTAATCTTGTGTTATTTTTCTTGATTTCCTTTTTCAGGCACCTCTCATGTACAGTGCTTCCTATAGTTTTAGATGTAGACCATTGTAGAATGGCCAAAGATCAAAAGAGAGGAAATGCTATATCTATCATGTACTTTGTGTTTTTAAAGCTTATCTTTAGTAGTGAGAAGGTTCAGAGCATCCCACACAAAGGACATGGAGCAACGGAGAGTCAAGGGGTGGAGTAGGAAAGACAAGTACCCATGACTTCACTAGTTACTTTAGGTTTGCTTGATAATTATGGACTTTACTTTCTTTGTTTTTTCTTTTTTTTAAAAAATGTATTTTATTGTTACAGATCTTACTTCTCAGCTCAGACTCATAGTGATCCATTTTCAGCTGCCTCCAGTGCTGGATTATAGACATGTGCCACTAAAGCCAGCAGGACTCTGTGGCTGGCTAGCCCACCCTGGTGGGGCTAGCATGGCCTGTGTTGCTGGGGATCGAACCGAGGTCCCTAAGCTTGCCTAAGCAGGCACTTTAGTCTAGTGATCTCTCTCTGGCTCTGGACTTTTCTTTCTTATATGTATTACTTTCACTCAGATTTTTCAGTGTAAACCATTTGCCCCCAGGTATCCTCTATGGACCACTTCTGTCATTTCAGAACTTTATTACAATGTATGCTGCAGGGCCACAGGTCCATAATCCTTGGACATGTGACCTGGGTGTAATAGTTATATCTTAAAAAAAACCCTAACTTGAAGTTATTCCTGAATATAAGACTGTAATTTAAGAAGCACTCTGTTAGATAATCAGCATGTTGATTCCAAACAAAATCATGAAGGAGGTAACACTTTTTCTTTTTGTTAAGAATTTGCTTAACTTGGTGTGTCCAATGGGTTATAGTTCTGACAACCTTATCTTTCACCCCTTTTTCCAAAATCTGCTATGTCAAAAGGCGGGTATTAGTCAATGATACCAAATGACTGAAAAAAAGAACAATATAATCACTTGAAAAAATCCAGAAAATTTTATAAAAACTTTGAAGAGTATAAGAGATAATATTTTTCATTCATTCAGTCTACCTGAATTTTGGACTAAAGGGAAGAAAAGATATGATATATATACATATATATATATATATATATATATATATATAGTTTCAATAAGATATGTATTTTATATAAATATATATTTATATAGCAAATATATATTATATAATATAATAAATACAAATATATAATAAATAAGATATATATGGACAGATATACATCTTATATAAATAAGATACATGATAAATATATATGTATATATATTTATATATGTATATAAATATATATATATATTCCACTGAACAGAAGACTTTCTGAAAACTTTAGTGTCAAGTAACTTCCTTCTCATTAAAGAGCTAACCCCATTAGCAATTAAGCCCGAGTTCTTAAGTAATTTTTTTTGTTCACTCAAAGTGATAGAAATCTAATTAAATAGCAACAAGGTTTTAAGGAGTATGGCCAATTAATAATTATCATAGAAATCAGCATTGATTTTTAATTAAAGACGTCCAAATTTGAAAATTCAAAAATAATTAACTGTAGATGCTCTCAAAACCAGTGACTAGTCATGTTTTTATTTCCATAAGTTTTGTTTGACATGTCATCATTTATGTACAAATATTTCACTTAACAGAGCTGCACTTTCTATTTGTATTGTTCTACTGTAATTTAATATTAAACCACATATGTAGCAAGATTTTTACATTGTTACACAGCCTTTAAAATTATTATTTTAATAAATGTAAGAATCCATAACTCTTTATAAACTATTCCCTAGTTGTTCACTATTTAGATTGTATTGTTTTAATGAGCCTAAAAAAGCTCTAAGATGAAAGCCTTCCTACTTATAGCTTTTTATGCATTTAATATAATTTTCTAGGATAAATTCCCAGCAGCGGTATCACTGAATCATGGGAGATGAGCATTTTTATCTTTTGTATGATACGCATTGCCAAATGGCTCTTCCAAAGCATCATACCAGTTATATTACCATCATTGATTTATAACTTTACCCTTCACTGGGTTATTAACCTCCTTTCTTTTTCCTCTGTATATCTTTCCTGTGACTCTTTGTGGTGGATATTAATGATGTTTTTCTACTAGAAGGTTTCATTTATTATTAATTTTGAAGAAAATACTAACAAGTTCAAAAGAAATGTGGCACAGAAATTGTATCTTCCAAAACATTGAACTCTTTTTACATAATAGATACTATATATTTTCCATTGATATTGAAATTTTACCTTCAAATTTTCTCTCCTAGAAAGATGTTCATCGTTGTAACACCTGTCTATCTCCTGCCTTTTCTCAGGATATAGTGCTATGTTTTTCTGTTATTTTTATTACTGCTATCATTAAAAGTTGTATACCTACTACATGCTATTTTATGTTTGACAAGGGAGGATGGAATTTGAAAGACTATTGATTTTGTACTAAGAGAAATAGTTTCCCCTTTAAAATTTTAGTAGTCCTATTTTGAATAGCGAAAATTTGATCTTGAATGTATGAGATTTCAGGGAGTTACATGATTAGTTCATAGAAGTAGTCCAAATAAATATTTAGCAATTGATTCTTGCAGATAAAGAATTTCAGCTTAAAATGACTAACTAGGTTGTCAAAATTTTGAGTGGAGAAGAAGTCTTAGTGAAGAAATAATGTTTAGGGAATAGGGCTAAATTTTCTTAACTTGTAACTTTGTGTGAGAAAAAAGGAATTATCTCTTAACTGTCCATAACACTGTAATAAAATTGGTATTGCTCATGTCATAGCTGGGTTATCCTAACATGCAGGTTGTTATTGCCTCAAAACTTAATGAAACAATCCAACTATGAGTTCTGTGGGTCAAGATTTTGGGCAGGGTACAGAGAGGACATCTTGCCCTTACTCAATGCTATGATGTTGATATCAGTACAAATACTTGAAGATTGAAATCTAGTATCAATGAAGATTCCTTCACTTACCTGTCTGGCAGTTGATCCCAGGTTTGGCTGGCTCAGCCCTGAGAACTACATCCCAAGAGGAAGAAGCCAGATGAATATGCTTTCTTGTTGTAGTCCATAAAGGATACATTCTATCTATTATACTCACACTGAACAACTGGCTGAGGTAGTGATTTTCAAGTTCATCCACTGTTCAGGTTCATTTCCCCCTCAACTGTTTGCAATGGAGTAATTGTGCATAACACACACTTGAGGAGTTGATAGTTACACTTCCCTTCTTTGAGGATGGATTACGCGCATTTACTATTGTAAGTTTTTTTGCACAAGATATTTGTTTATAAAAATAGTCACCTGTATTTTTAATTACTTATTGAGTCACTGTAGACTCAAATATTTATTCTTTGGGTTGTAATTCAGTGCTACTTAATTTATTTTCATGTTCAAATTGTTTTTTTTTTTTTTTTTTTGTCTTTTTGAGACAGGGTCTCGCTATGCAGTTGAGGATGGTCCTGCGCTCACTTTTGTAGCCCAGGCTGGTCTCGAACTCGCACCAATCCTCCTGCCTCAGCCTCCCAAGTGCTGGGATTACAGGTGTGAGCCACCACGCCCGGCTTCAAATTGTTTTTGCTTGGTCATTTGGAGCTCTTTCAGTTGGCTTTTGTGTTTCTCTAATGTATATCCAATGTTCTGAGTCTGTGTTTGAGTACTTATTTCTGGGACTATAGGATGTTGGATCAATTTGTTTTCAATTTTGCTTAAATCAATACATGTTAAGCCTTACTTTAAAGTAATAAATGTTTATGATATACCCCATACTCTGTTAACAACTGGTAATGAGCAGGCCCTTGGTTAGAATTTAGGTTTTTATGCTTCTTTGGTTTTCAGAAAGATTTACCCTCTTGTGCCTGCATTAGCTCTTCTATGATACTCATGGTGAGAATTATGATTTTGATTTCATGGATAAACATCATGATGTGGCTTTTAACAGTTTTTTTAATTTTTAGGAATAATTAAACTTGTCTTACTGTTTAGTGAATGAAAATTCTTCTAACACAGATTCTCTCTGAAACAATTTCATTAGAAATTTTCAATGGCAAATTTATTATCATAGTGGATTTATTTTTTAATAGATTTATAAAAAATCTATAACGTTTTATAGATTTTAAAATTTCCACTCTTCTTTCTTTTTCAAGCCATCAAAATGATAGAAAATTTTAGCTACATAAAAATCTTGATATATTTCAACTTACGTTAGAATGTAATAATGTGAATTGAAGAAAACTCTACAGAATACCTTACAATTATCCCATTCCCCCTTTTAAGCAGAAACATTGTAGGAGGTGAAATAAAATACCCACAACACAATATGTAAAACATTCAGTGGAAGTGAGGATTGTCAATACAATTGTGAGCTATGACATCAAATATGTTTTAAAATATACAAGTGTGTAAAGACTTTAAAGGTTTCAGTGCAGTCTTGGTCTTTTACTATAGGAAGGCATCACTTTATAGTGTGCTAATGGTGCTGTAATAATATCCTTTCAAACATCTTACTTTCAAAGGTATAAACTGAGCTTGATTTCATTTCATTGTCTTTTTTTGTATATAGATCTTATAACCGCATGCACAGACCACATACTTTTATTTTTTTTTTATTTTTATTTTTTTATTTTTTTATTTATTTTTTTTTTTTGTCTTTTTTTGAGACAGGGTCTCGCTGTGCAGTTCAGGCTGGCCTTGAGCTCACTTTTGTAGCCCCGGCTGGTCTCGAACTCGCATCAATCCTCCTGCCTCAGCCTCCCGAGTGCTGGGATTACAGGCGTGCGCCACCACGCCCGGCAGACCACATACTTTTATAGGACCATGCTTGATGACTTTGAAATTAGAGATCATGAACTTCTTTTTAATTATAGAGAAAATCTCCCTTTACTCTGCACTGCTCTCTAGTGTTTGCTTGTTAAAGAGAGCACTGCAGAGTGACTTTTACTACTGTGATCTGCACAATTAATAGCTTCAGAGAAGTGTCAGGGAATATTCTGGGAAGACTGCACAGCTAAATTCTGCAGGGCCCAGTTGAGCTGTCCCACTGAGCTGTAGATAACAGATGACCACATTTAGACACTTTAATTGAAATGTGTTTGTCTTTCTCCAGGTTTTATGAGAAAAGAGCTTTATAATTCTCAAAAGTAAAGATTACAGTTATGCTGTCACCATGTTGTCAGAATGTTGGAATTGAGTTTTACTCTCCAGGGAAGATATTTTTAACTATGCTTGAGGTTTATTTGTTTGTCATCTCAAATAGGGCTTTTTGGAGCCAATTCTGCTTTGGAGACTTGATTTCATTTGTTTCTGCTCATGACTGACTTGCTTCAAGGTGAATGATACCTATATAAAAAATCCACCATTGTATTACTGATTATCATTAGAACATAAATTATGGTTCTTTTCTAACCAGATAGTTTTTAGGAATGAATTAAAACTTTACATTAGAATTTATTATCTGCTGAAGAATCTGTCACATGTTTGTATCACATGTAGAAATTGAAAGTCTAGAGCTAAGATCTATTAGTTTATCCCAAACCAATAAATAACTCATTTAACTATGTTTATAAGTTAGGGTTGCAAATTGTTCTCTGCATTTTACTTACCGTATTTATGATTTGATGAGGAAACAATCTGAGATTATCCAAGGGATCTGATACACATCTAAAATATGTAAATAATAAGCAATAACAGAGCTCTATGTATTTTCTACACATTCAGCAGTTTGTGAGGATAGCATCTAATCTCTTTATGAAATTTATTTCTTCAAAATCTATTGCTTTATGGCTATGTTCAATATACCTTCCATGAAGTACAGGATACAAAGAATGATCCACTTTCAAGGACCCAAAGATCACATAAATAATAACCCAAGGAAGATCATTAACATAATAATAAGTAAAGAAAATGTATCAGAAGAATGAAAAATGGTTTCCAATTTGGGATTAAAATGGCTTCAAAACAAGAGACAATGTTATACAGTGTAGTGTTCTATTGTTCTCATGGCAGTGGTATCATTCTGACGTTATTGCCATTTTTTTTATTTTTATTTTTATTTTTATTTATTTTATTTTATTTTATTTTATTTTTTTGCCTTTTTGAGACAGGGTCTCCCTGTGCAGTTCAGGCTGGCTTTGAGCTCACTTTTGTAGCCCAGGCTGGTCTCGAACTCGCACCAATCCTCCTGCCTCAGCCTCCCGAGTGCTGGGATTACAGGCGTGAGCCACCACGCCCGGCTATTTTAACTGAAAAAGATGAGGGTCAGTGGAGTTCAGTACTTGCCTAGTGTCACGAAATAATTACAAATAGTTGAAACTGGGTGCTCTGTGGTTCTAAAACATTTTAAGTTTTTGTCTTTTTTTTTTTCTCACAGTGATCCTCCTGTTTCCTGCCTCCCAAGTGCTAGGATTACAGATATGTGCCACCGCTCCCAGACTCCATCACCAGCTCAGGGAACTTGAGAGCAGGGCTGACGTGGCAGGTGAGGCCAGGAACCAAACCCTAGCTCCTGTGCTTCCCTAAGCAAGCGCTTAGTCCGCTCAGCTATACCGCCAGCCCTACATTTTACATTTTTAAATTAACTTTTATCCAAGTCCAGATGCAGACGTTGTAGCTGATAGAATTGTTACCATAATACCCCTCTTACATATAAAGGAATGGAACTCCGAATGTGTGTGATTTGCTTAATCTTCAATAGAAAATAAAAATAGATCAAATATCTGCATGTAGGTCATCTAAAAAAATTATGGATCACTTAAGCACATACTGCAGCAAGAAAGGTGCAGTGCACCTGTAGGTACCTCTTATTCATATTCAGCTTATCAGCTCACAGTCACATTTATATCCTTACTTGCCTCAGTCACTGTGAAGCAAATTCTACACATAATATTTCATCTATATTTGAGTACATGTTCCTAAAAGAAGCAAACACTTGTTAATGAATGGGGACAAAGTATTGTATTTATTTATTTATTTAAAAATTTTATTTATTTATTTTTTTCCTTGTTTCAGAACCTTTATTTGTTTATTCACTCATTTTTATGGCTGGCTCAGCCCTCCCTGAGGACAGGGCTGGCGCAGCATGTGGTGCCGGGGATCGAACCAAGGTCCCTGAAGCCGCCCAAGCTTTCCCAAGCAGGCGCTTTAGACCACTGAGCCATCCTGCCGGGCCCCGTATGTATTTTTCCCATACATATTTTATTTATTATTAGGTGTTATGTTCTATGGAACATGAGCCAGCTTCTAAGCAGTGTGCACACACTGTATTTAGCTGATAGGTTTTATGAGGATTTTAAAAAATTAAACATCATAGTAGAAGACCTTGACAATAATTCTGTCAAAATACTCCATCTAACTTTAAACAGAACTATCCCAGCATTCTTGAGAGTTTCTTGTTTTCATTTTTGTTTTTTAAATTAGTACGGTAGTACTGAAGTTCATGGAAGTTCTTGCTTTAGAAAAATTTGGTTTGCAGACTGAAGTGTTTTTGACAACATTTGGTTTTTGTTTACAACTGCGCCAGGTGATGAACACGATTGGGGGCCATCTTTCCTGCACAAATATGAATGTGGTCATATTCTCCAGAATCACAGAAAGATTAAGTTCATGAACTGAGGTACCACTCTAAATGTTTTTGGTAAGTAATGAATAGAATTATTGTGGAGTATTGGCAAATACACATATCACGTTTTGACCAGGTTTTTACTTCCTTTTCCTCATCTCTCCCTTTCTGTTTATTTATTTTACTGGCAACTGACTTGTGGAAATAGCATAATTTGTTGTGACCGTTAGTTATGATTTTCAGTGTGACTGAAGTGAGACAACTAGCCATTCAGTAAGGCACAGTTTTTGGTGTGTCTCTGTGGTCATGGTGGCAAGGCCTTGATGTCTTGTATCTGTTGTATCTTTTTTTTAGAATTTTTTATTTTATTTATTATTTTTGTTCTTGTTTCAGAACCTTTGTTTACTGACTCATTTTTATGGCTGGCTCAGCCCACCCTGAGGGCAGGGCTGGCACAGCATGCGGTGCCGGGGATCAAACCGCGGTCCCTGAAGCCGCCCAAGCTTCCCCAAGCAGACGCTTCAGACCACTGAGCCATCCCGCCGGGCCCTGTATCTGTTGTATCTTACTCTTAACCTGCTCTGTGGTTGTTCTTTTCATCTTTCCCATAGCTCTGTCATGCTCCTCAGCCATGATGTCTCTGGCTTCAAGTAACCAATCATGGAATGAATTCTCTGAAGCCAGGAACCAAATAAACTGCTTATTTTGAAATTGTGACTGTCACTTTTTCTTTCTTTTTTTTTTTTTAATGTCAGCAATAAAAGATGGAGCTAGTGAGGGGGTGATTACTGTGATAGCACCTGACCATGTCATTTAGCTTTCCTAAGCCTCTGTGGGAAGAATTTGGAAAGGCTTGGAGATGTAGGCTAGAGTTCTAGAATGTTGTAAGCAGAGCCCAGTGGATGGTTCTGGTAGGAATTTAGGAGGCCAGAATTCTGATAAAAATATCACAGTAAAGGACCAGCCCAGAATATTTTAGATGGAGACTCTCCTTAGAATTGTACTAAAAGCAGTGCACATTAAATTTTGGCAGAGAATTTGTCTGCATTTTGCTCATGTTCTAAAACTTTGCAGAGGTTGATTTTAAGAGTTAGGGCTAATTGATCTGAAAGTGGAAATTTGAAGTTGGGCCAACTTTTAGGTAGTGGGCCAAAAGAGGTATGGCTACTGAAGGAGCTAGTGCTATTAACTAGTGCTGCATCCTTTAAATGGGGCCAAGAAAAGGGCCTTGTAGGTATCTCAGGAATCCACAAAACCCCATCATTAAAAAAAGAAGAGTAAAAAATCCAAACATTTAATTGGTGAAGAGAACACCTAGGACCCTGCTCAAGAAGGACCATCTGGAATATGGGATCCCTGGTGTTTGTAACAGCAAGTTTAACCATCCAGGTACTGAGAAAGTGTGGCAGCTATGGTCCAACAGGGCCTGACTATCGCTTCAACTGGTGGAAAATCTGGGCACTGTTCTTGTGATGCTGGTTGCTTGAGCATACAGAATGCAAGAACTATATTTTCAGTGGAGGATCTCAGTGCACATTAAGTTCTGGCAGAGAATTTGTCTACATTTTGCTCAGGTCCTGAAGGTTTGCAGAGGTTGATTTTAAGAGTTATGGCTAATTGATCTGAAAGTGGATCAGCACTTCATGTAAAATCATGGAGGATTCCACCCAGATTTCAATGCAAAGTCTAAGAGGCAAGGTGCTTCTGAAAGGCGTTGTGTCTGAAGATGTGGGCATGAAGGTGAAAGTGTGGTGGAAACCTCAGGAAGTTGAGGATGTCAGGTAAATCAAACATTTGTTAAGGAAAGCTGAGGGGAGCTAGCTGAAAGGCGACCATGTGGGTTGCAACTCACAATAACTGCAGTGACAGGGCTACCAAAGTCCTGTAGAGTCCATATCTTACCCCCAGGTACACCGGATGCTGGACATGAGTTACATGACTTAGCATCTATCCTGCTGGGTCTTACTGTTTCTTTGGTTTTGTTTTTTGTGTGTTATGATTCTTCACTTTATAAAAGGGAATTTTTATCCTATGTCACTTTACCTTGGGATTTTGTAATTTATGTTTGAAATCTTTAGGGATGTATAGTTATAGTTTCCTTAGAGTCTCAGAAGAGACTTTGACTTGGACATCTGAGCAATGCTGGAGCTGTGGTGATTTTGCAGATAAGACTATTATTTTTTCAGTTGCATGCAGAATAGTTCCATTGCCCTAGGAAGAATTATGATCTCGTTATTGTCTTTATTCAGAGGTCAATAATGATTTAGTTAGATGGTTGAGTGTTAAGATGGCAAGGGGTAGATAGTGATTATTAACAATGATAGCCAATTTGAGCAGATTGAGGCACTTAGAACAGGGGTCTCCAATCCCCAAGGCCCCCAATCAGTACCATTCTGTGGCCTGATAGGAATCAGAACTCTTAGGAAGCAGCTCGCAGAGCAAGCAGGAGGTGAGCATTGGGTGTCAGTGAAACTTTGTGTAGATTTATATCTGTTCTCCATTAATTTCAATGCCACCTGTGCTCTACCTCTTGTAGATTCTTGCAGATAACCTAACTATGAGTAATTGCACAAGTGAACATATCCTTATGAGAACCTAATGTCTAGTGATCTGAGGTGAAGTTGTAGTGATGCTAGCACTGGGAAGGGGCTGTAAATACAGATTAACATTAGCAGAGAGATTTTACTGCACAGATAACATAATAAATCATTTTCAAGCTCATCTCAAAACCCTTCCAGTGAGTGACAAGTGACAATTAAGATACATTTAGCAGTACTTGAAATGCTGTTCTTCAATTAAACAGCTGTATCTGGTAACAGGCTTTAAGTCAGTATTGAAAAGGTATTTTAACCTACACATGACTTTTTAAATTATAAAAATTTTATTACTTTTAATAAGAAATAACAATGAGACAGTTTCAAAACACATTAATAGGACAGCAATAATTAATACAATGCATATTGTCTTCATAGTAGTTGTTCAGAATACAAGATGCAGACAAGATAACTAAGAGAAAGTAGTTGTGTGTATAGTCCAATATTCCTTAATAGTAGTGGGTTATCAGCAGAACTGGCAATGTTGGAAGCTGTTGACTTGACCCTTTTACAGCTCAGCATACTAATTTGGCTTTACATTTCATACCTCATTGTTAGACTTTTCTGCTATAAGTTGTATGGCTAAGGAAAAATTAAAGGAAGACCTATATAACAAAACATGTAACTTTGTGTCTGGCAAGGTCAATCAAATCCCCTCAGGACTTATCTTGAAACTATGAACAGCATTTTGTAGAACTTTTGTCAGTGTCAGCCATCTGGATGAGTCATAGTTATTGCTTGACCAGTTTGCTCCCTGTGAAAGACTGAGAGAAAGTTTTCTCTCTAGGCAACTCTCCTTAGGCACACTATACATCATGGATCCCTTTCCTCTATGGCTCCATAATCTCCTTGAACAGAAAATTTGGGACATCATTGAGTTATAGGGCATTACAGCACAGATTCTCTTATGTCTTGAGTCTTTACTGACCTTGAAGAGCTAGGGCTAAAATATTGGCTTTCCTTGTGACCCTTCTTTTTCTCTAAATTTTTAGTCTGCAAACTTAAGTTGTTAACTTCCCAGAAGAGAAGCTTAGTGATTCTATTACTCTATAACATATGTACTTGAGTTTAATATCACTGTCTTTGTGAATATCAAATGCCTTTAACTTAACATGGAATCAGTATTTTCCACCAAGCATTGATATTCTAATAAATCTGTATAGAATTTGATAAAAAACAGTTACATATTTTTACACAGAAATTTGGAAATCTAACCATACACAGATTTGTAGAAGGTCAATCCCACAGCATTTTTCCTTGTCTCCTATTCTCCTTCATTACTCCCTTTTTGTTTTTTAAAACAAACTTACTTAAGACAGAGTACAGCAACAATAGAAATGACATTAGAAGCAGCACACATCTAAAAGACTAGAATGACAGACCATCCAAACATGGTTTTAGTTTTAAACATCGCCATCCTCAGTGTCAAATACTTGTTGGAGAGTCTTAGGACTTGTCTAATTCATCTTATGTATACAAGTGCATGGTTTTGCCCCTGCCATGTTTCCTAACTTTTCTGCTTGCTGTCTCTTCATTGTTTGATCCTTGAGTTCTTGATTTCCATTTAGCTGTGTTATGTCTTTCCATTTTTATTTCTTCTTTTGAGTTCTTACACTAGGGAGACTATATGATATTTACAAAAATATGGAATGCTTCATGAATTTGTGTGTCATCCTTGCACAGGGGCCAAGCTAATCTTCTTTGTATCATTCCAATTTTTAGTATATGTGCTGCCAAACCGAGCACAGTATTTTATTTTCCATTTGTGTCCATGTCTCTTTTATGCAGTGCATATTGTCTTCATCATACTTTTGGTAAGTCTACAAGTTAACTATAGCCTATGTGTCCCTGAGGAACTTAATTGAAAAGGATGAAAGACTAAATGATGTTAACACAGAAAACTCTCAGGCCCCAACAAAGAGATGACTATAGAAAAACAACTACAAAGAAGAAGATAACAAACTGCCATGAACTCTACTTAAAATACAGGTTCAATGTAACAGGTGATCCATATTTTTCAAACCTTCTTCACATAATATATGGTGCTCGGCTATCCAACAAAAATGTTTTGTCACATGGGTGAAGTTATGGCTTCAAAAATCCCTCCAAATCCTGACGTGGTCATTGGTGGAACTTTTTGGAGGTGGCTGGATCTAGGCTATGTGATGCTGGGTTCAAGAGAGGTATGCTGGGATTGATTCATGATGTGAAGGTAGATTTAATCTGCTACTCAATTTATAAAGTTGTGGGGTCTAGTACACTTCTATGCAAGGTATAAGAGGAAGAAAAAGGGTTGCTTCTTATTGCTTTCCACTTGCTTCTTTGCTGCCTTCTCCCTTCTTCTGCAGTGAGCTGCTTCTCTTCTGTGGTGCCCTTCTGCGACACTTCTTTATGCCTACCTTGGATCCAGTCAATTAAACAGTGAAATATCTACCAACTGTGAATGGAAGTAAACCTTTTCTCTTTTAACTTTGGATATTGAGTATTTTGTCTCAGTAATCAGAAAAGTAACTAAGACAGAATTTGGTACCAAAGAAGTGTGTTTGCTGTAGTGACTGTACCTGACTGTGTGGGTTAGGAACCTTTGGAACTGGCTTGTGGAAAGAGTTTGGAAAGGTTTGGAGATGCTGGATGAAGACGCAATCCTAAAATGTCTTAAAATGTATTTGATGAGAAATTTTGGTCGGAGTTCAGAAGATAGAATGCTGATAGAAGTGCTATAGGTAAAAACTAGGCTCAGGAAGTTTCTGCTGAGAAGAATGACTGCATTAACTGTTGGACTCTAGATAGTGTGTACTAAGTCCTAAACAGAAATTTGACTGTGTTTTATTCATGTCTATAGACTTTGGCTGAGACAGATTAGGGGGAGTGGACTAGTTAACATTGCAGAAGAAATTTCATGGTGGTCTAATGTTGAGGCCATGGCATGGATACTGTTGGAATTTTGTAAAAGCTGGATTTATGTTGACAGAATGGTTTAAGATGTATTTTTAATTTTATTCATTTTAGTAAGAAAGAAATAACAATGAGACAGTTTCAAGACATGTTAGTAGGACAGTCACAATAATTAATACAATGTATATTGCTGTCTTCATAGTAGTTGTTTACAATACAAGATGCAGACATGATAATTTTTCTAAACACTATTAGTACAAATATTTCTTCTCAATGAACTAAGAAAAAATAGTTGTATGCACAGTCCAATATTCCATAATAGTAATGGATTAGCAGCAGAACTGACAATGTTGGGAGCTGTTGACTTGAGCCTTTTATAGCTCAGCATATTAATCTGGCTTTACTTTTTGTACCTTGTGGTTAAATTTTTCTGCTGGATGGTTAAGACCAAGTAGAAGCAAGACCTATATAACAAAAAAGTAACTTTTGTATCTGACAAGCTCAGTTAAATCACCTCATATTTTGAATTTGTCCATAAGGGAAGAACCAGTAAAGACATACTGCAAAGGCAGAACAGAGGAGACCATGGTGGTTGTGAAGAAACTGTCAATGAAAAGGATGATCTGTGGATATCACAAGGAACAGAAGGACTCTAGACTTTGCTGATTCAAGATCGCAAACATGAAAGACAGCCCAAGAGCACCATGGTCCAGAATGGTTGTAGCCAAGTGAAATTCTTCCTCAGCATTTGGTTCATAGTCCCCTAACCCACAGCAAAAACAGAAGGAAGCCTGGCTACTACTGCAGCAACTGGTGGAGACCTTGGCATCATCCTTGTGATGCTGGCTTTAGGTACCTTCAGAACGTATGAGTTGTGGGATCAGAAAGACTTCTATCCAGATTCAGAAGCCCTGTGAGTGCTTCTGAGAAGCAGCATGTGAAACTGTGAATGTCAAGCTGAAGATCCCAGAAGTCTGGGGAAGCAGCAATGTGGATTGTCTGAGGGAAACTGCAATGAGTGAGCCAAGCTGGTCAAAGACAGAAGCTATGTGAGCTACAGCCACCCCCGGTGTTGTAGATGCAGACTCACCCAACCCATTGGAATTTATAACTTGCCACAGTTACTAGGACTGCTGGATGTGGGGCTATAGGGTTTAATGTTTTCCCTGCTGGATTTGATCTTTCTCGGTTCCCATTCTTTTGTATCTCTCTACCTTTTGGTATAGAAATGTTTGTTTCATACCTTTTTTTTTTTTTTGTTGGAAGTATTGAACTTCATTTTTATTTGTACAGGGGCTCACAGTTATAGTTTGTCTAAATTTCAGAGGAGACTTTAGACTAGGCTTTTCAAAAATGCTGAAACTTTTAGGACTTTGGCAACCTTTAAAGATGGATTAAATTATTTTTATATAATAGGATGTGGACAAATCTTTGGAGAGTCAGGGGAAGGATGTTATTACTTGTGTCTAGATGTCTCCCCAAAACCTCATACAATCATAGGTGGAGTTTTTCAAAGGTGGCTGTATCTACATTATGTGGGGCTGGGATCAAAGATGTGAGGCTAATGATCCATGGTGTGATGGTGGGGTTAAGACTGCTTCCTCCTGGTTGTGAGTGTGTAGCCTAGATAAGATATAAATGATAGAAAGAGAGTTGCTGCCTGTTTCTTGATACTTGTTTCGTTGCTATCTTCTGTCTGCTATGAACTGCTTCTTCTCAGCAATGCCCCTCTGCCATACTACCTTGTTTTAGAGCAAGCCAATAATGGTTGAAATCTCTACAAACTGTAAACTGAAATAGACTTTTTATCTTTTATACTTCAGGGCCAGGTATTTTGTCTTAGCAAAGAGAAACATAACTAAGACTAATAACAAGTACTTGTCATTAAAGACAAATTTCTGGAGTTTAATTTTGAAGTCTATGAACATGAAAGACAGAAATAGTTATTGAGGTCAATCACCTCATCAAATGTTTCTCTAATGAAAGCACTTTTCTGAGTGGTTAACTACACTGTTAAAGTTAAGCCCTTTACTATTGGTGAATAGTTCATTCTACAATGCTATTAGGGATATTCGTCATGAATTTTAGGAAAAATTAAAGTTCAAAAGTTAGTATATATTCCTCTGTTTCTACAAGTGTAACTAGACAATTTGGTGGCACAACAGAGAAAATTGAAGCACAATAATGAGTTACTATGCTGTGACATGTATGTCTACAAGTCTATTACTGCTGACAACAAGGCAAAAATGCATGTTTCTGTGTGATATTTTCCAAGATGATCTGCATGAAGATTTGTTGTTTGTGCTTTTGTTGCAAACTAAAGCAATAGCTGCAGAAACATATCAGGAAAACTAAATCAGTCATTTTATGTCAGTGTGTGCTGATAAAATGTCTTCTACGAGTTGATGGATTTCTGGTTTTTCAACTTGTGTCAAAGAGTTTGTTTCTAAATGTAAGTTTATGTTTTCATCATCCACAGAGAAATGTTGACTGGCTCAAAAATATCACCTGAACTTAACAGAATTTCTCAGGATGTGATTAAAGTTGTTAATCACGTTAAAGTACGTGCCCTAAACTCATGCCTGTTTATGCAGCTTTCCATGGAAATGGACAGAGAGTACAAGCATTCTTATTTTATATACAGAAGTGATATGATTTTCTAAAGTAGATCACTGCTCAAAGTTTTTGAGTTATGAGAGTTGCTTCAGTTGTTTCATTTCTTTTTTTAAAAACATGTATTTAGTATAAGGTCTGCAGGGTCTCTCTATACAGATCAGACTCATAGGAATCCTCATGTTTTCAGCCTCCCAAGCACTGGGATTGCAGATGCATGCCACCAAGTCCAGTCTCAGTCACCGTCTCTGTGTATCACAGGGACAGGAGTGACACAGAATGCGGGGGATCAAACTCCCATCCTTGTACCTACCTAAGCAGGTGCGTTAGTCTGCTGAGCTATCTGGCCAGCCCTCCAATTATTTCTTTCAGAAACAGAGTTAACACTAGCAGCACATGTTAATGACACAGAATATGTTGTAAATCTTGCTCACTTTTGTGTTATATTTGGTCTGTTCAATCAACCCACTCAAAATGAAGGAAGGAAAGGTTTATTTAGCTCACAGTTTGTGGAGGTTTCCGTCCATATTTGGCTGGCCCAAGGCTGAGTGGAACAGGGCAGAGAGCATCCAGTTCATGGTGGTGGAACTGCAACAAAATGGGGGCAGAGGTAGCCAACCAAACACGGTAGCAGAGAGCAACAGCAACAGCTCGAGTCTGTCTCTCTGTCTCTCTTTATATTATATTCAGGCTCTCTGCCTTAGCCTCTGCCTTAGGCTACACCCATAATCCCAGAAGTACTTTGACCCATAATCCCATCAGTACTAAAATCATAATCCCAGGGATCATGGATCAAGTCTCAAACTCTAGAAGCCCCCGCCAAATGACTACATGAGGCTTTGGGGGGACAACTAGACATAAACCATAACATCATTTAAGTATTTATGTTATGCTTTTTTCTTAGTAATTCTTCACTATCATGGAAACATTTCTCTTAGTTGATATTTTTGTATAGATTAACCTATTCAAATGCTCTGTGAATACACTGAATTGATCAAAGATTCATACATATGATACACAGCATGCTGGCTCTTAGTTCGACTCATGATGTAACTGTAATTTTGGAATATTGTTTTTAAAATATTTACTTTAATTTTAATTAATTAATATTTAATTATTTTTCTCAATATTATTTAATTTAAATTTTTGTTTTATGATTTATACTGTATCTTTAACTTACAACCTACTTATAAGGCATGGTATGTTATTTTCTCCTCCTATAAGAAACTTTAAAAGTAAAAACTAATTAAAACAAAAAATAAAACTTATTAATTTGGTGGTTGAACAGAAGAAAACACAATTTTACTCTTAGTTTTTGTTTTAATCAAAAGAATAAGACCCACTTATTATTTCACCCACTTAACTTTCCTACCTTGCATATACTTTTAGAAATAATGCATTAACTTGAATTAATCATAATTTCCATCCTATAGATCAATTTAGTTTACTCTGATAGAGTACAAAGAGTTGTGTTTGAAAGCATACGAACAATTAAAATTCTATTGGTGAAATATTTCCAGAAACTTGGCAGTCAAACCTTGAATATTCCTGCATGAAATCCAGTTTGAGGCTAAATAGCTACTACATTGGAGTGTACATACACACGCTTCACAAGAACACATTTAGTTTCAAGGTTCATGTCAGTCTGAAAATTCCAGTGATATTTTTAACCTGATAGTCTAAGGGTAGAAGACAATAACTGCAATGGGTATAGATTCTAAAGTCTGACAGTTTTAACGACAATAATATTGCTAAGGATCTATTTAAACAAAATATAGATTTTCAAATTAAGCATTTCTGTCATAGGTGATTCTGCCTTCCAAAGTTTAATTGTACTGATCACCCTGTATAATTGTTTTTGTTATAAGTGGGAGGAAGTATTGTAGCAGGTTAAAAATATCAACAATTTTAAAGGAAAAATCCTATTGTTTTGGAATTGAATGTTGAAAAACAGTAGTATAATTTGGTATTTTAACAAAATACTAAAGAAATTTTAGCCTTTTATTTATTTATTTATTTGGTACAGGGTCTCACTATGTAGTTTAGGCTCATATTTATTCTCCTGTGTTAGCCTCCCCAGAGCTGAGGTTACAAGGGAGTGTCACCATACCTGGTTTTGGTGGCTGGCACAGCTGGTCCACGGTTCTAGGGCTGGCAAAGCATATAGTACCAAAGATCAAACTTGAGTCCTTTTGCTTTCCAGGCAGGAACTTAGACCACCTCGCTGTCTTCTTGGTCCCCAAAATATTTAAGATGATTCTAAAACTTGATCATTAAATGCTCTTACAATGTTTCGTATCCTGCAGAGGTCATTCTGGATGTATGTCTTGGTAGTTTATGGAAGTAGGGCTCTCATACACAAGAATACATTGTGGTAGTGCAGCAGCATGTGGCTGGACATTAATTGTGATTGATGGTATAGGATTTTAAGGAAGAAAAATTACCTGTGCAGGAGCTTCTGAAATGTTGACTTGTCGTTTCTTACATTTAAAGACATCACTAACTTCAACCATCTACTATTATTCTAGTGTAATTTTATTTATTTATTTTTATTCAGTTTAATGAGAAAAAAATAAAATAGCAATGAAACAGTTTCAAAACAGTTTAGTAGCACAGTTACAATAGTCGATATATTGCATATTGTTTTTGTAGTCAGTATGCAGAGGACAAGATGCAGACATATCTTGTCTAAACCAATATTAATACAAACTTTTCTTCTCAATGAATGAACTAACAGAAAACAGCTATATATTCTATTCTATTCTAACTATCACATCTATCTTTCTATTATCTATCTATCTATCTATCTATCTATCTATCTATCTATCTAACATAACAGTTCTTTATTTATATCCTCCTTTTGTTTTGTTTTGTCAGTGTTCCACTGCAGTTAGAGAATCTGTATTTGTAGAAGTCTGTAAAGAACCTTTTCATATGCCAGACCAAAGATTGTAGGTACTTGAATTCAGCAAAATAACCTAATATAGTCCAATAGTCCATAATAGTAGAGAGTTATCAACACAACTAGCAATTGTTAGAAGTTGTTAACTTGAGCCTTTTATAGCTCAGCATATTAATATAGCTCAGTAGTTCTCAACCTCTCTAATGCCGTGACTCCACAATGCAGTTTCTCATGTTGCAGTGACCCCAAACCAAAAACTAATATGTTGAGAAATATTTATTACTAATTCCAATAAATAACATTTCACCATGGCATAGCATGGGCTTAAAAATGTATTTTCTGATGGCTTTAGGTGACCCCTGTGTTTTGGCTATTCGACCCCCCCCCCCCCCCC
>PVJA010008790.1:0-50492 GCA_004027025.1 Myocastor coypus
AAAAAAAACAAAAGTTATAAGAAATTAAGAATAAAAGAATAGAAATAAGAAGAAAAAATATTTAAGCATTAACTGATCTTTTCAAAAGACCAGAGAAGCCAGGAGTGGTGGCGCATGCCTGTAATTCCAGCACTTGGGAAGCTGAGGCAGGAGGATCAGTGCAAGTTTGAGACCAGCCTGGGCTACAAAAATATGCTCAAGGCCAGCCTGAGCTGCATAGGAAGAACCTGTCTCAAAAAGACAGGAAAAAAAAAAAAAACAACCCACAGAGATCAGTAATATTATTATCCAAATTATTCTGCATATATACATACATAAATATATCTTTTTCCCTTCTTTCTTTTGTTCTTTTTCTCATCCTAGCTTTCACCTCCCATCGAACAAACTCTTTCTTTTTCACAGAATCTACTGTACAGTTCAGATTTTATTTACTCCTTCAGGTTCTCACACTAGTGAGACAATATAATGTTTCTACATATGGACCTGATTTATTTCATTTACCAATATAGTTGCTAGTTGCATGCATTTATTTACAAAAGCCCCAAGTTTATCTTTTTTATAGCTGTGTAATACTCCATTGTGTAAGAATGCCACATCTTCTTTATCCATTCCTCAGTTGATGGGCATTTAGGTTGCTTCCAAGATTTAACTAAGACATTGCTATAAACATGGGTGCACATATATCTCTGCATTGATGATTTCAGTTCTTTTGGAAAATATAGCGGGGAGGGGTGTACAAACATCCATGTCCTCCTTTCATTTTTTGTTACAATTCTTTCCTTTTCATTTATTGTCTTATCCCTTTGTTTTTGCTTCTATTTTATTCTCTTCCTTTTTTTAATTTTTTGAATTCTGAAGTGTTTTTCTACATCACTAGTGTGATGTAGATCTACAAGGTGCAAAAGATCTACAAGGTGCTATACATGGTTTCAGAGCAAATCCTGAAGGGATATGGCTGACCTTGTCAGATACAAAAGTTACATTTTTTGTTATATAATTCTTGCTTTAACTTGGTCCTAACCATCCGGCAGAAAAGTATAACCACAAGGTATAAAAAGTAATGCCATATTAATACACTGAGCTGTAAAAGGCTCAAGTCTACAACTTCTGACAATTGCCAGTCCTACTGATAACCTACTACTATTATGGACTATTGGACTATACTGGATTTTTTTTTTTTTTTCTGAATTCAAGTACCTATAATCTTTGGTCTGGCTTCACATATGAAAAAGTCCTTTGGGGCCAGCGAGATGTCTCAGGGGTCTAAAACACCTGCTTAGGAAAGCTTAGGAAACTGAAGAAAATACGGTTCAATCCTCAGAACCACATGCTGCGCCAGCCCCACCCCTAGGGCAGGCTGAGCCAGCCATAATACAAAAAAAAAAAAAAAAGGTCCCTTAAAGACTTCTACAAACACAGCTTCTCTAACTGCAGTGAAACACCCATCTCTGACAAAACAAAATGAAAAGGGGGCATTTATATTGGAAGCCATGAAGCTAGGAAATCGATCAAATATGTGTAAGTGTGAGTTGGCCCAGTGCCTAAAGCAAATAAGCTACCTCACTCCTGACAGGAACATCCTGCCTGGTTAAGGTTAGCTATCTGTTGCTAGGCAACAGAGTGTCATGTGTTACTAACTTCACAAAAGTGTACATAAAGACCATTTTGTTGTGAAAAAATGTGTATATATGTATATACAAGAGAGTTAGGATAGATATACAGCTACTTTGTCCAGTTCATTGAGAATAAAAGTTTGTATTAATATTGTTTAGACAAGAGATCATATCTGCATCTTCTCTGAATTACTACTATAAAGACAACAATATGCAATATATTAATTATTGTAGTCATCCTACTAACCTGTTTTGATGCTATTTTATCTTTGTTCTCATTCAAATGAATAAAATGAATAAAAATAAAGTTTTAAAGAGGAATAATAAAAATAAAAAATAAAATCATAATGAGAAAAAAATGAATAAAAAAATTATCAGACAGAAAATACGACAGGGACTTGTCAAAAATGTTCAATGCACAGATGTCTCAATTGAAAAGAAATACTATTAATGTTTCTTGTTGGACAGATATAAATCAAACACGCAAATCTAAAACTTCCCTTTTCAGTCATCGTTCCCAAGGAAATTTGTGATATATTCAGTTGGTGGCATTTTATGCTTTTTAACAGCTTTCAGTGACCCATTAGCATTATATCCCCATTCCTTACATTGCAAGTCTAGCAGTCCCTGATCTGATGATTTAATTAAATTTGAACAGTAATAAAGCCAACATAATTTGCATGAAGGCATTTGATAATACTCTTTGACTGTTCTCTTGTAATGCAGAGATCACGATGATTTGATTTGGACACCAGTTAGGACAGTACAACTTGCACTCAGGAAGTTAATAAGGACTTTAATTGTGTTGTTGGCTTACTGATAAGATGTTTGAAGATGCAGAGAGGAGGCTTATTAAGCACTGGATAGCATAAGTTAGTTAGAAAACAAAGCCCATGAGAAAGATTAATGGCAGCTCTAAGTAGATAATAATACTTTCTATTACCAAACTACTCAGTTTATGAGGCACCATTATAGAAATTTAACTTATTTCTACCCAGTGAGTATTTATGAAGAATATACTTAAGGATCTGTGCCAGACAATCTGTGGAAAACAAAAATAAAAATATACTCACAGATACCTTATAACCCAGTGGAAGATATGATCTAAGTGACTCAAAGAACCAGAACACTGTAGAAAAGCAAGTTATTATAGAAATATAAAAAAAAGAAATATAATCTAGTTGGAACAGTCAAAGGTTTCATTCGCAAAGCCTTACTTGAATTTCTGCCTCATGAAAAACAAAGTATGTTTGATCAACACCAAATATTTGAAGGTAACTGTAGTAGTCACTACCTATCTACTTCTTGGGTCAGAAATCTAAGCGTGAAAGAGGCAAGGCCCTCCCACACAAGGCCACACAGCTGGCAAGTGCCGAGTGAGACCTGAACCCAGAATTTCTGACTGTCAAGTCCAGTACTTACTCACTGCCACTTCATAAGAAGGATTTTAATTTCAGGCAGAAGGACAGACATTACTTCAGGATAATAATTTTAAAAGTCTATGCATTTCAGTTGCATAAATAAACCTGGCTTTGTCTCATAAACCACAGAAAATAAATGTTCTTATTCTCTAAGTATTAATGTTTTTTTACTGTAGGTACTGAAAACATAATATTTTAAACATAGGCACTGGAGAAGTCAGCTTTTTGCTTAAAGACTAACAGAACTATTATAGAAAGGTAAGAATCAATCCCATCATCATAATTAAGCAAACAATGTACTATGACAGTGAAGCTGATATTCTACTTGTCCTTCTGTCCCTGGGGGACAGAACAAGAAAGGACAACAGGACTAAGCTTCACTGGACATGAGGTAAATTCTCCCCACTGGCAATGAACATGCAAGGAAATAATAACACATGGCAGACTTACTGTATATCACATAACACACCAAAGTTGCTTAATTCTTTGAAAAAAATCCATGAGAAAGGTATCATTATTGCCACTATTTGTAGATGATGAATCTAAACCAGACAGAAACTTAGCCAAGGCCATGTAAATCAGAGAACTGTTAACTAAAATCTGAATGTCTAGAGAGTCTCCATTCTTAACCACTCTACCACCAGTCAGAAAATGAGACTGCAGGCTCTTTTTTTTTTAAAGAATTAGCAAGGTTGGGCCTGGCAGGACAGCTCAGTGGTCTAAAGCGCCTGCTTAGGAAAGCTTAGGTGGCTGCAGGGACCGCGGTTCGATCCCCGGCACCACATGCTGCACCAGCCCTGCCCTCAGGGCAGGCTGAGCCGGCTATAAAAATAAATAAATAAACAAACAAAAGTTCTGAAACAAGAAAAAATAAAAAATAAAAAAGAATTAGTAAGATTTTATTTACTAGGCAGACAAATGAAGTTTTACAAAAACATTAAAATTATTAGGAACAATGCTTATATTGTTTGGTCAAGTCTGTATACCTATATCTGATAATCTGAACAACTACTTGGAAGGTAATATAAAATATAACAATTTCCCATCATCCTATTTGGAAATTCTTTATCATTTTTATTCTTTTCTTCTCTCTTTAAAATTGAAACTAAAATAAAATTGTTAATGGATTAACTTATTTTTTATTTTTTAATTTTCATATATATTTATTTTTATTCATTTTAATAAGAATAAACCTAAAATCGGTGTGAAACAGTTTCAAAACAAGTTAGTGGGATGGTTACAGTAATTACTACAATGCATGGTGTTGTCTTCATAGTAGTTATTCAGAGGACAAGCTGCAGACCTGATATCTTATGTAAACATTAGTACAAACTTAGAAAATTAATTCAATATTAATTAATTAAAAATTAAATATTAAAAAAATTAAATTTTTCAAAACAATATTTCAAAATTCAAATCAAATCATGAGTCCAACTTAGAGGCCAGAATGTTGTGTATCATATGTAAAAATCAGTAATCAATTCAAAGTACTTGCATAGTTGTTGTTTGTTTGTTTGTTTTTTACAGCCGGCTCAACCTGCCCTGGGGGCAGGACTTGTGCAGCCTGTGATGCCAGGGATTGAACCTCCATCCTGCTGGAGGTTCCTAAGCAGGTGCTTTAGACACTAAGCCATCCCACCGGCCCCAATACTTGCGTAGTATTTGAATAGGTTAATATATACAAAATGATGACAAACCAGCCCTACATAGTTTACCAAAAAATATTCTAGAGAGGGATCTAAATGACCACAACTCCATGAATGAGAATGGAAAGAACCCACCAAATAGGGTAAACAATTAAACACAGGAGAAAAAGAAGTATACAACAGCAGTCCTTCAACTATTCTTTATATATGGCAGCAGAATATGTCTATCAGCATATTCTACAAGTGGACTTCTCCTGCACCCTTTGGATCATGATTCTGTCTGGGTCTACAGGGTGGATATCAAGGAAATAGCAGTCGCTCAGTCCCACAAGTGGCACCTGGCCACCAGTAAGTGCCATGGACACTGTCCATGTACACAACATGCTAGAGCTTTGTGTGATATCCTATCCCTAAATTGTTAGAAGTTCTGGTCATATATTTGCCATTCCAGTATTTATGTTATATTTTATTCTTTGTAATTGCTTACTACCATGGAAACTTTTACATACTCTTTTTGTAGAGAATTCCAAGGCACAACTATAAATTGCATCTATAAAATATGAACTGACTTTATATTCTACAAAACACCAGCTTAGCTTAAAACACAAATATACAGGCTTTGTACACCAGTAAGCATCTTTCTCCTAAGTTCATTGAGATTACAGAATTTCATATATAAGGATCAATATACATTTCCCGAGGATGGCTATGCTGTGCTATTTAGCATGGCTGGTTAGTAACTGGGGTTCTATGGCACTCAAGCCTGGTTCTTTAGAGGAAATCATATTGGGCCACTCTGTCTCACATGCATCTCCAAGTAATGAACCAGGCTTGAGGATCACATTCCATTGTTGCCTACCTGTGTGAACTTGGGCAGTTATTCTACTGAGAGCTTTCATCTTTACCTTTCGAAAGGAGCTAGGAACTGTTACTTGGAGATGCATATTGAGACAAAGTGGCCCGATATGATTTCCTCTAAAGCACTAGGCCTGAGTGCCCTACAGCCTCAGTTACTAACAAGCCATGCTAACCAGCACAGCATAGCCACCCTTGGGAAATGTGTATTGATCCTTGTATATGAGATTCTGTAGTAGGTACTCTGGAGATGTAGCACAGTGCCATATTGGCAAGTGAGGCCTTGAGTTCAGTGATTCTCAATACCAAAATAAAAAAAGAGACAACATTCAACAAAGATGAAATGCTAATGAAAATTTTACAGATGTTTCCCTTTCTTTGGGGGAGCCAATTCGTTCAACTTTGCTCATCAGTTTCTTTAATGATTGGACCAAGGCCCAAACACAGATATCTTCTGTGACTGTGTGATAGAACTTGAATAATAATGCCATGACAGCTTCTCATTCTTTGCTAGGTGTGATAGATAGATAGATGATAGATAGATAGATAGATAGATAGATAGATAGATAGATAGATAGGTAGATAGATAGATGATAGATAGATACATCAATAGATACATCGATAGATACAGACAGACAGACAGACAGACATTCCCTCCTTTGGATAGTTTGAGAGGATATGCACGCTGAAGGAGGACGAGGCTAAACCTCCAGACTCAGAGTTTTCCTATTGACTGCAACAGCTGCCATGCCCAGCTGTTCTGACACATTCTTTCCATGCACTGCATTTTCCTGTAAAGTAGATTAGTATGTGGCACTCTCCTAAGCCTCTGTAAGGACAGAAAAACCAATGTGATTTACAGAACCCTGGTGGAAAATACGACCATTTTCCTGTTACACTGAGATGGGTTCAGTGAAAATTCAGAACAATTCATATAAAAACTGCAGAAAAACTTCATGTGAGGTGAAAATTCTTTAGTTGGCATGGACTGGCAATATGTCAGGTATCATGTGACCATTCACGGGACGCCATCCAACAACAGCAAAGAACATCAGTTTTCAGTCAGGTTTGCAAGCCTGTAACTAGAAATGCATAGCTGTACTGTGCGTTCTGACTGCCACTGATAGGCTAGTAGATTTCAATGGTCTCATTCTCAGTTTCTTCCTGTAAAATAACCATAGTTCTCTCCTAAACCTATCAAATGAGATTAGACATGGAAATTTTTATTATATGTAGTTGGTTATATGTAGTATTTAAGCTTATTCTTGGGAATAAACATCTATATAAATATATATTAAATAACCATTATTTTCAAGCTACTGATTTATTTTAGTACAAGGAAAGCTGGTATTTGCTGCTATTTCACATCAAATCTCAGAGGTGACACCATTTAAGAACAGTAGACATTGAAAAAAAACCAAAAACTTCCCTAGTTTCTGTGTAGGCAGATCAAACCCTATAAATGCTATTAAGTTATTTTTCAGTCTTTTAGCTAATTGAAACACATGATACTGTTAATTAAATCAAAATGACAAACTGAATTACAATTGCATTGTCAATACTTCCAAGATTACACACATAACAAAAGCTTAAATCATCTTTCAACATCTAAAAAAAACTATATGATAGATACTATGATAGGAAAAACACACACACAATTTCCAAGTACCGCTCAAATTGCTACCTACACTAGTACAGCCCATCTACCAGCATATCAGTCCTTGATTTCATAATCACAAATGCATGAATCACCTTTGTACTGCTGAAATGAGCAAAGCAAAATGCCTATCACAACTCCAGAAGTCAATATTCATGAAGAAGCATTTTAAGTCACCAGTAACATCTCATTCACATGAAGTACATCAATATAAAAGTAAATTGCAGTGCTTGGGGAGGCTGAAAACAGGAGGATCACTACGAGCTGGAGCTGCATAGTGAGACCCTGTGCCAAATACAGACATAATTTTTTAAAACAGTAAATTAACTTACAGTGAACAAGAACTTCCTTAGATTCCATGAAAGTGGCAGAAGAGCAGGCTTAACTCAAACCTTGAAGTCCAAATGCTTATTACCAGTGCTCCCTTCCACACTCTCATCAAATATACAGCCACAGACACTCCTTCATAACAGCTGACTTTTAATCCTGTCTTTAGGTTAAAGGGGGAGCCTTTCAAAAATAAGTAGTGTGCAACACTGACATTACCAAGAAGAACTATGTGTTTAAAATCATTCCCTTGCTATCTCCCTGTATGTTCCTCAAGACAGACTGGCTAAATTTTGGAGCAGAACTATAAAACTTGTTTTCACAACTATTGCTGTATTGAATGCATTAAGATTACCCAGTACAATTTACTTCTTCCTTCCTGAGAATGTGTACCCTGGGATGTAACACAAATGTCAGAGCCATTTGGATGCCAGTGAAGATGAAACATTAATGCTATAAAGGCAACTATTGCAATTAGGTTATGTGACTTTCAGGAAGTAAATAAACACTATCTAACCCAGACTTCCCTTCAGCACCAATGCCTAGAGCCAATTGGTTTGTTTATTTATTTTTATGGCTGGCTTAGCCTGCCCTAAGGGCAGGGTTGGCGCAGCATGTGGTGCCGGGGATTGAACCGCGGTTCCTGCAGCTGCCTGCAGGCACTTTAGACCACTGAGCCATCCTGTCGGACCCTGCCTAGAGCCAATTGGCATGGCAATGATATTATAGATTCTACAGATAACTCTGGCTGCTACTTTACATTATCAAATAAGATGATTTTTTAAAGTATTATATTCACTAACTTCCTAAAATACTAAACAGCAACAGCCCTAGCTTTTACTTAACAGAAAAAAAAAAATCTAACCCTTAAAATTCACTGGTTTTGGGGGGTTTGTTTGTTTGTTTTTTGTACCAGGAATTGAACTCAGGACCTTGCACTTGCTAGGCAAGCACAGTGCCACTGAGCTGTATCCCCAACCCTGACTTTCTTTTGTACGTGACCAAGATATTGCTTTCTGCATGTAACCACTTACAAACTATAACCACTCACAAATTATATTTATAGTATAACTACATAAAAGTTAACATTATTTCATAGGAGTGTACCAACAAAATACAGAATTACTACATTTGCTTGGAATTTTTACACACATAAGAAATCACACACATATCAGAAACAGATAATATTCACTCAATTCAAATTTGCTGATTTGACCCACAGCCCAGGCCGAGTGTGTGAGTGAGAGGACCTGGGGTCCATCGGACCCTCATTCAATCCAGAGCCAAGGCCCTACACATGAGTGAGATGACCATGGACCCACCAGACCCTACTCGATCCAGAGCCCAGGCCTGGCAGAGCCAGTGTAGAACCCCTGCAAAGAAGCTAGATGGCAAGACCCACCCAACTGATCCAGGAGCAGAAAATCTTACAAAGTGATACTGCAGGTTCACCTCCCATGGCTACAGCAGAAAGAAATGGAGCTCAGCAGCCAGACCTAAGCCACACCCATCTGGAGAGTTTGAACTTGGTAGATCCAGATCTGGTGCTAAGGTAAAAGCTGCAGCAAAGCTCTACACTAAAAGTCAGAAGACAGTGCTATAGAAAATGACAAAGAGTAGGAGCAAAATGCATTCTCAGTTGCCAAGTCCACTCAGAACAAATGCAGGAGAAAATAGAATAGAAGAATTTGGAAATCACACACCTGAGATAATAGTGTTTTAAATAAAGAGACAACTGCAGAAAGGTATAGAGTAAATCAGATCAGAAATAATTTCTGGGGACTGGGGATTTGGTTCAGTGGTAGAATGCTTGCCTAGCAAGCTAGAAGCCCTGGGTTTGGTCCTCAGCACCAAAAGCAAAAAATAAACCTCCCCTAAAAGAAATAATTTCTGAAGTAAAAAACACAAATGATAACTATAATGAAAGAAGGACAAAATGCTCCTAAACAAGACACTGATAAAAAAAAAAAAAGAGGAGAAGAGAAAAATGATGGAATCCATGAAAGAGCAATACAGGAAAGAAATAGAATGTATGACGCCATTTCAAAGTGCTATATAGGAAATTAAAACTTAAGCAAAGCCATTTGAATGAAAGTGAAAATAGACTTTCAGACCTTGAGGACACCATTGCAACTAATGAAAAGGTAAGAAAAGATGTCTTAAAAGCAATTAGGATGCAGGAAAACAATAACTCAACATCTGCAAGATGATGCAAAGGTAAACATGAGTCTAATAGGCATCAATAAGTAAGAAGGAGTCAATAAAAATGATATAAAAAGAATATGGACAGAAGCAAAGCATAAAACTTCCCAAATATGGGGAAACAATTTGACATTCAAGTAACTGAAGCATATAAAACTCCATATAACATCAACTCAACTAAAACCACACTCAGATATATAATAATCAAGATCCTAGAAATTCAGCACAGGAACAGTATACTGAAAGCCCTTGGAGAAAAGAAACAGACTACATTTACAAGAAAACTCATCAGAATAACAGCAGATTTCTCTTTACAAACAACCAAGTCAAGAAGAGCATGGAGCAAAGTACTTCAGGTCTTTCAAGAAAACAAATTCCAACCCAGGCTGATATACCCTGCAAAACTCTCTTTCAAGTATAATGAAGAAGTGAAATATTTCCATGAAAAAGAACAAATAAGAATTTCATGATGGAAAAGCCAACCCTACACAGTTTACTAAAAAGTATACTAGAGAGGGATCAAAATGATCACAACTCCATGAAGGAGAATGGAAAGAACCCAGCAAATAGGGCAAACAATTAAACACAAGAGAAAAAGAGGTATACAAGCGCAGTCTTTCAGCTATTCTTTTGTATACAGCTGCAAAATATATACATCAGAATATTCTACAAATGGACATCTCCTGTACCCTATGATTCTGTCCAGGTCTACAGGGCAGATATCAATGAAATAGCAGTAACTCATTCCCACAGGTGACACCTGGCCACCAGTAAGCATTGCGGTAACTGTCTATGTATGCGACATACTAGAACTTTGTGCAATACCCTAACCTCGAACTGTTTGAAGTGCTGGTCATACATCTGCCATTCCAGTATTTATGTTACATTTTATTCTTAGTGTTTCTTTACTATCATGAAAACTTTTTCTTAGTTGAATTGTTTTGAAATATTTAATTTTGAATAAATATTTAATTTTCTAAATATTATTTAATCTTAGTTTTGTTTTAAAAATTATACTATTTTTTTGACTTACAATCTACTTATAAGACATGATATATTTTCTCCTAGTATGAGAAAGTTTTAAAAAGTATATTTCCATTTTCCATTGATTTTATATTACTTCTTTGTCTTTTACAGACACACAGTAGGTCTTTTTTTCTCTTTCAGTCTTTGAATTAATTATATATAAATATACATATTTATATGCATATATATAAAGCATATACATGCTTTAATGATTTTTTTTACAATTACCTTTGGGCAATTTCATTTTTTGTTTATCTTGGTATGATTTTATTCAAATTTTTTGTGGAAAAGTTTTTCTTTGGAAATGTGTTATAATTCAAACTAAATTCAGCAATTGCAAATCTCTAAATATTTATAGCTTACTCCTTTCTACTTTGAGAATTCTAACTATATGAATATAAGTTTCTTGATTTTGGCACAGAGTGAACTATTACATGACTGATATGTAATTGCTTTCTTCCCCATTTTTATTTTACACAATTTTTATTATTATAATCACTGAAGTTTGTAAATAATTTATTTATAATGTGCAATCTATTATTAATCTCATGCTATATATCCATTTCAGAAATGTTTCTCTAAAATCATTCTGTCTACATATTATATCTTTCACATTTCAATATTTGTCTATAATTTTAATATGCTATATAATTATCCATTTTCAATAAAGTTAATGAGAAAAAAATATTATAAGTGAAAATATCAGGGGATAGTAATATATGTGCATAAAAATTAAAACATGAGATAAATAAAATACGATAATATTTTAAAGAAAATTGGAAAAAAAATTTCTGAGCATACCATGAACCAAGCACTGTGTTAGAGTTGACAGATATAAAAAAAATGACAATCTCCTTTTTAAAAAAGTTTCACAGTACGTACAGTGATTATTTACACAGCATAAAACAAGGTTAATTCATCAAAATTCTCCATCAATAGTCCCTTTTCAGAAATCCCTACATTCAAGTGAATCTCACTTTCTCTTATTTTATGAAGGTAAACTCTGCTCAACCATGCTGACTATAGTCTTAGTTAAAAGTAAACATGGCGGAAAGCAGCACTGACAGAGAAACACAGTAGCTAGATGACTATCTATAGGGTTTGAATGTTAAATGGATTGGTGAAAGTTTTTTCTATAGAGGCTTCTAAACATAACTCATGTGAAAATCAATGTGAAGATTTCTCAAAAACCTAAGATTGGAGATCCCGTCCAACCCAGCTATTTCCCTCCTGAGCATTTTCACAGAAGAATTTAAAACCTCATACCACAGCAACATATGTGCACTCATGTTTATAGCAGCACAATTATAGCTAAACCTTGGAAACAACCCAAATGCCCATCATGTGAGGGATGGATAAAGAGAATGTGGTATTTTTATACAATGGAGTATTACTCAACTATAAAAACAATAAACTGAAGGCTTTTATAGTTAAATGGGTACAATTAGAGACCATACTCATAAGTGAAACAAATCAGACTTGCATGTGTAAACATCATACTGTCTCCCTAGTGTAAGAACATGAAAGAGTAAATAAAATCTGAGAGGCACAATAGATACTGTGAAAGGGAAAGAAACTGTTCAAAGAGAAGAAACAACTGATGAGGGAAAGGAGAAAAGAAAGAAAGAAAGAAAGAAAGAAAGAAAGAAAGAAAGAAAGAAAGAAAGAAAGAAAGAAGGAAGGAAGGGAAAAACAAACATATAGTGTGGATAACTATACTGACGATTTCTGCTGATCTACTGAAAAGAGTAGTTAATATTTTTATTATTTGATACAGGGTCTCACCACGCAGTTCAGACTCATAGTGGTCCTCCTGTCTCTCCCTCCTCAGTGCTGGGATTACAGGCATGCACCACCATGCCCTGTTTCACAGCCGGCACAGCTCACCCAGGGTGTGCACTCCTTGTTGTGCCAAGGATCTAACTTGCACCTGACAGGCAAGCATTTACACTTCCAAGTTCTCTCTCCAGCCCATTAATTCAATTTTTTTCTCTCTTCTTTTTAATTTTTTGACCAATTTTGCATGGTTATATCTGGTAATCTGAACAATTAATTTGAAGTTAACAATATACAACATAACAACCATTGTTGAATTCTTATCACTTTGTTTAGTGAAATTTTGTATCTTTTCTAATGTTCTTCTTTTACCATTTTTATTCTCTTTTTTAAAAAGAAAGAACAGAACCTTCAAAAAAAATTTTAGAAAGATATCCCTTGGGATGAATCCTCTTAAGGCAATAATCCAACTCAAACATCTGACAGGAACCAGGGGAAAAGGTACATGAGTAGTACAACCTACCTATTAGAAAAATCACACACACACACGCACACACACACATGCACACACACATTTATTTCTTGGGGTATTCTCTATCCTCTATCTTCAGTATGAATCTTTCTGTAACTCAGAATAAGGAGCAGTGATTGAAGATGCAGACAACTTACACTGTCTCAGTAGACCAGGCCTTTGGGGAGTGCTGGGGACTGAGGAAGAGAGAATGCCTAGCATTTACGTGAAACAAGGCATTAGTTCTTCCTGTGCACAAATGTGAGGCAGCAGTGGTCATTGCTAGACCTGCTCTTTGTTTTTTTCAACAAAAGCCAGAAATTCTGATTTTTCTGTGAAAGATTCTAATTTTGCATGTTACTTTAATGTTTTAAAAAGTAATGGGCTGCAAAAATCAATCTGTTAAACAAAGGTTATCTGTAAATGACCTCAGATAATAACGCAGTAGTAGAAGACTGAAAGTGCCCCCTTAAGGTGAAGAAGAACACAGAATGTCTGATATCTCTGCTACTCAGAATTGAGCTTCAGGGCAGGCCAAATAATTCAGTGGATTAAAGTGCCTGCTAGCAGGCACAGGGGCTGTGGGTTCGATCCCCAGACCTGCCATGCTGGCCCCACTGCCAAGGCACACTGAGAAGGCAATTGAGACTGGGCGTGGTGACACACGCCTGTAATCCCATTTTTGGGAGGCTGTAAACAGGCAGATCACTATGAGTCCAATCTAATAGTGAGATCCTGAATACCCTATAGACCCATCCCTAAAATGAAAAATAAATAAATAAAAAGAATTGAGCTTCCGGTTTTACCCAAAGCAATTAGGCAAGAAACATAAATAAAAGCCATCCAGATCAAAAAGAAAGAAGTAAAATTATTTCCAGCCACAAGTAACATGATCTATCACATAGAAAGTCCTAATAAATTTACATAAACACAAAACTATCACAACCGATAAATTAATCATGGTTGTATAAACTGTCACGTACGTAAACTATACTTCTATATACTGTCAAGGAACTATCTGAAAATAAAATCTTAAATAATATTTATTTTCCATATTTATAAATAAATTTAACAAGAGATGTGTAAGGCTTATCCCCAAAAGTTTAAAACTGTTATTAAAACAAATTTAAAAGGTAAATATGAAATGATTCACGTTCAAAGACTAGAACATTTATTTATTTATGTATTTATTAAATGTATTTGGCACATGGTCTCACTACCCAGCTCGGACTCATAGAGATCCTCCTGTCTCAGCCTCCCCAGCGCTGGAATTACAGGCATGTGCCACCATGCCCAGTTTCAGCGGCCAGCTCAGGGCACCCAGGGGCAGGGCTGGCGGGGCATGCCGTGCTGGGGCTGAATCCTGGTCCTGCACTTGGAGTCCACTGAGCTAACTCACTGGTCCTTGGAACACTTAATATTGTTAAGTACTCCTCAGATAATACCTCCCGTACCGACTTAGAGAAATCCAAGCTGAGCTAATTAACAAAAAATTAACAAGCTGATCCTAAAGTTGATGCGGAAATGCAAGACATACAGGATAAGCAAAACAGTGCTGGTGAAGATTACCAAACCTGAAACTCATGTTTCTCAATTCCAGAACTTACTTTAGAAATCAAGAAAGCATAGTCCTAGCATAACAGATACCCAGGTGAAATTAAGTGTAATTAAGAGCCCATAAACAAACTCTGGCATAATGGTGCCAGAATAATGTATTAAAGAAAAAAATCTTTTCAATAAATGGTTTGAAGACAACTGGGATCACACATAGATAAATAAATTTGGGCCCTTAATGCATAGCATATAAAATATTAACTCAAAATACAAAAAACTCATTAAGTTAAAAAACTGAGTTATAAAAGTCTTTGAAAGAACATCTTAAGCATAAACTTTCATGACCTTTGGTTGAGCAATGTTTTCTTAGATAAAACAGCAAAACCACAACCACCTAAAGGAAAATAAGTAAGACTTAATCAAAATCTGTAAATCAAATGAAACATCAAAAAAGTCAAAAGATAACTCAGAGCAGAAGGATTTGCAAGTCATTCATTTTAATTAGATTCTACTACTGACAATATATAAAGAAATATTACAATGCAACAGCTTTTAAGTTTTGTAAAAAGGGATGAAGACTTGAACAGGCCTTGCTCCAGAGAAAGCACCACATGACCAATTGGCTCAGGAAGAGATGCTCAGCATCTTTAGCCAACAGAGAAACATAAAGCAAAACCTACATCAAAAAACTGTAACTAGGGAGACTACGTACTGCAGTCCCCCTCCTGTCCCTCTCTAGGACAGGAGCTTCTCTCCCCCCAATAAATATATTCTGCTCTTTTAAAAAAACTATAACTATAATAAAAAAAAGATAACAATAAATGTCAGTTAGGACACAGAGAAATCAGACTACATTACTGTTAGGAATTTAAACTTATTATAGTAGGGGGAGCTGAGGCTTAGCTCAGTTGTTTAAGCTCCTGCTCGGGCAAACGCCATCAGAAGCAGAAGACTGGGGCTCAATGCCCAACTCCACATGCCTTACCCAACCTGCCCTTAAAGTAGTCTGAGCCAGCCAAGAAAATAAAATAAACAGCATGGTAACTAGAAAATTTGGCAGTGCCTCAGAAAAGTAAACATAAAGTCACCATATGAACTAGTAATTCTACTCCTAGATATAAACCCAAGTTAATCCAAAAGCATCTGTATGCAGATATTAGTTGTAGCATTGTTCATAAGTTAAAAAGTAAAAGAACACAAATCTTCAGCATTTGGTATATGGATACACAACACGTAGTACCTATACCAATGCAGTGGAGTATTTATTATTCAGAATGCAAAAGAACAGAGTGGCAGGGCATGCTGCAACACAGATGAACCTTGAAGAGATAATGTTACATAAAAGAAGCCAGTGGTGAAGGCTGCATGTTGTATGATTTCACTTATATGAGACATCCGGTACAGGCAAAGGCACAGAAAGTAGATCAACAATAGTAACCCAGGCACTGGGGAGATGAGGTCCAAGCAGCATGCCAATGAGCATGACATTTCTTTGGCTGTCAATGATAATATTTTAGAACAGTAAACTTCTTCAGTTGACTAAGTCACTCAGCTTTATACTTTAGAGAACAGATCTTATGGCATGTGGATAATGTCTCGGTAAAATTGTTACTATTTTTAAAACAAGTAAATTCAACCCACCCCTTTGCAATGTTTGTTCAAAAGAATTTCAGACCAAAAGAGCCTACTAATAATTAAAAGAATTCTTGCAAATATTAGTAAATAATAAAAACTGAGCTTTCTAAAAGCAACCAGTATGCATACTCTATTTGAGTTTTTCAAAACAAGTTGCATTCAAAAGTTTAGTAATACCAATGATTTCTAAATGACTTTGCTGCCTAATGAGCCATGTCTGCCTTTATCCACAATCTAGTTAATTTACCTTTCAAATCTGAACAATTAGCTGGAGAGATAGCTCAGCAGCTTAAGTGCCTGTCAAGCAAACGCAAGGTGCTGAGTTCTAGGTGCAGTACAAAAAAACAAAAATCTGAATAATTTATACCTTCCCTTATACTCTCCTCACATGTCAACCGAATAAACCCTTTGAGTGCCTTGAAAGTACTTCATGCTTTCTTTAATGTGCTCATCCTATTTGGATGCCATTCTCCCTCACAGAAGCATGTAAGTTCTACCTACCCCCCAGTGTTAGAAAAGCCATCCCTTTATGAATCCTTTCTAGACTTTCCCTCAGTCAGGCACACAGTGGAACTTAAGTACATACTGTTTTGTATTTTTATATGTCTTAAGATGTTTCTTAGCAATGCTTTCCTCAGTTATATAAGTTCTGTGTTTCTCTTACTAAACAATGAGTCTCGTGATTATAATCTATATGAAAATTCCAGCGTATGCCAGGATCATCAGTTCTAATCCTCACAACAGCACTGCAAAGTAGACATTGCTATTCTCTTCTTCAAGATAAAGAGAGTAAGACTTGAAGAGGCTCAATCATTTGGTCAAAGTCTATCAAGAAGTGGAGAGTTTGTTTGACACTGCTCTATTTTTGATAGGATCTTTGATTCGCCATCATTGCTTTCTATAGGTCCAGGCACATAATGGGTTTTCAAAGATGGTTCACTAGCCGGGCGTGGTGGCTCACGCCTGTAATCCCAGCACTCGGGAGGCTGAGGCAGGAGGATTGGTGCGAGTTCGAGACCAGCCTGGGCTACAAAAGTGAGCTCAGGACCAGCCTGAACTGCATAGCGAGACCCTGTCTCAAAAAGACAAAAAAAAAAAAAAAAAAAAAAAAAAAAAAAAAAAAAAAAAAAAAAGATGGTTCACTGAACAACTCATCAGAATAAACCAAGAAGTCACTTATTTCGAGCAGACTTTAGATTCATACTTACTTGGTTCAAATTTCAACTTTCTTGTTTACAAATTGAGCTGATAGGAAGTACTGAAGCTCAATCCCAACATCTTCCTTTGTAAAATAAGAGGTGACTGGGTTCATATGAATGAGGCAGGAAATATTAATATTCTTAGCAAACAACAAAAGCTCAATAAATGTAGATGTTCTTTCTTATATTCTTTGTCCTGTGTGTCTTGCCCTCTACTTACAGTGACTCACTGAAAAGAACTTGTTCTTTGAGTTCAATATATTTGTTAGCAGTTTAACAACCCCTTCTGAGTGACTGAGTTATAATGAGATTTATTACTAAACCAGACATTGTAAGTAGGACTGATTATATACTCATTAAGTGGTCAGAAACCAAAATCAAATATATGGTAGGTGTGGATTTGGTGAGTTATTCTCATCACATTAATTATATGATTTTGTAATTCTAAGTACATGACTGACCAAGTTTGCATGTTGATTTTTACATCTGTAAGAAAGGGATAACAACTAGAGGCAAATGTATAAACATTGTATTCTCTCCTAGGTTGAGAAACTGAACAAGTGACACAAAATGTACAACAGATATTGTAAATGGGAAGAACCTTCAAAAAGGAAGAGAAACTAGGTTATGAGAGTGGAAAAAAAGAAGCATGGGAAATGCAAAAGTAATATATATACATGTATATGTGGTAGTTAAGACAGACTACCAGTCCCTCGGTTCATTGAAAAGGTAGGTTTGTGCTAATATTACTTGGGCAATTAAATGCTGATATCTCATACTCTGCATAACTAATATATAGATAATGATATAGCATTGTTATCCTATCATATTGTTTTGGGTGGGGGTTTTTGTTTGTGTTTTCATTGTTTGTTGTTTTATTGTTCTTTTTCTTTTACATAAAAAATGGATAACAACAAATCTGTTTACACCAGAGTCCAACCTGAGTTCTTCTTTTATTTTTGGTTTCATTTTATCACTTTGTTAGCTATAGCTCAGTGAAAAAATTTGGAAATATTTTTTCGAAATTCAGAATACTTTTTTATTATTTTCATAAGAAATAACAATGCAACAGTTTCAAAACACGTCAGCGAGGGCAACAATACACGTTGTATCAATTATCAGGAATTTAAAACCTGAGTTCTTCTGAGTCAGAGGCTCAGCAATGTTTGGGAGCAGGGCCTGCCGGTTACTGCAGGAGTCCCACAGTGGGCTCTATCAGGAGAAGGGGCCTGGCACCAGCTCGGCTTCCCACTGTGTTCCCTCCAGTCAGCTCCTGGTTGGTCAGCAGAGCACAGAGGGCAGAGCCCACATGTAAGGAACTTATTTACTCCTAAGTTTGATACAATCTCTGTATCAAGATAATAGAAAAGGGGATCAGAACAAAAATACAAGTGAATACAAGTGAATTTTATATATATTCAAAAATACCTTTATTTAAAATTCTATTTCTTTTTGATTGAACTATGAAAAAGTTATGCAAGTGAATTTTTATACTGGTAGCCCCTGTGTAAGGGAACTGCAGTCTAATGATAAGCACCAGAAATTCAAAAGAGATCTGACTTTCCCATAAAAGACTCAAGCAAATTTTTTAAATAAATATTTTAGTCTGGTAACATTAGTAAACTCATCTTGCTCTCATTTCTAAATACCACTTAGGCAAGCTGTGCTAACACTAAGAACTTGATTAATTTTAAAACTATTTTTCCTCTTCTGAGATCAGACAGAATTTTTGATAGAGGTCAGAAGGAAGTAAAGACAGTTATAGAAATAATACATGCTCTGAACAGCTGAAGAGAGAAAACTAAACTCCTTAGGATAATGAAAAATTATACACTCTTGTAGGCGAAGATATGCAATGACAAAGTCACCTGAAAGAAAATAGCCCTGCTTTGTCCACTCCACAGTCCCTGAGAAGTGACGTGCACTACCACCATTTAGTGCTAATAAGCTCTAGAGTGCCACTTCACGCTCCAGGAAAATAGTCTTCTAATAGAGAAGCTCTTGGACATATGTTTTCTTCAAGAAACAAGTGAAAATGTAATTGATTATTGACTTTTTCACCGCTTAAATTCTATGATCCATAAACCTGGATATGTCTTAAAGGCAATACAGCACTGTGAAAGAACCACAGTTCAAGAATCTGAAACAGCTGCTCTAACTTTCTAGCTATGTGATTTCAGGCAATAAAAAAGACCTTAATTCTTATTCTTACTCTGAACATTTCACTGTGTTATATTATTCAACTCTCCTGAAAATTCTGTATTTTGGTATCACCATTGTTCAGCCGCTTTAAAGATGAGAAAAATGATGGTTATTAACATGAAGTAACTTCATCAAAATTTTACATCCAGGGATACAGCCAGGACTCGGGTGTAGAAACAAACAGCAGCCCTGTCTCATCACAGTGAATTCTGCTGTAGTTCTCCTGAATTTTTTGTTGTTCATTCTTTGTCTATAAAATAGCATGAATCCATAGGACCATTTTCAATAATAAATAACATATGAAAAGCACTGGGGCTGGCAAAATAGCTCAGTGGTCTAAAGTACCTGCTTAGGCAAGCTTAGGCAAAGTACAGGGACCAGGAACCAAATGCCACACCAGCCCCACCCCCAGGACAGGCTGAGCTGGCCACACACACACACACACAGCACTGTTGTCTATACCAAGTGCGTACATAATAAATAGATCCTTTATTGATCGTTAACACAGATCATGCCATAGGGTCTTAAACTGAAGCAGCCTATCACATCACTGTTCTAGTTTGAAATATAAATATTGAACTGTCTTGTACTCAGTCCATACTGAAAAATCTCCCTGATCCTTTGGTCCCAATTTTGCCTACTTCAATGCATGATGTGTAGACATGCCCTTTTCTTAATTAATTAGGTTTTTTTAAAAAAGAGGGAGTTACTGTTTTATTTATGTTTGTGATAATTACATTCTTGATTACAGTGTTTAGTACAAAAAAATGTATTTAATGTGTATGGAAGAATTAATAAAAAGAAAGAATGGGAGGAAGAATGCAGGGAAGATAGGGTGATAGAAAAACTAACCAAAACACAGAAACTAACATGACTATGGGGGCTTGGAATGAAGCTCAGTGAGGCTTTTTTTAGTGAAATATAGTTTACTTTTTTTTTTTTTTTGTGGGACCAGGGTTCGAACTCACGACCTTGCACTTGCCCAGCAGGCACTTGTGCCTCGGAACTATCTCCCCAGCCCCTAGTTTACTTTTATAAAGAACATTCCAGTGCATATCAACTACTCCAACACACATTTAACTTTTTATAATATTTCATTCTTGTGGTATCAAGTTGTTCCAATAAGGAAAATATAACCTGGCATTTTATCCATTTTAGCTCACAATTATTAGCTAGTAGAGAAATCAAATAATACTTCTGGGTGAGGAGAGGTTCTCTTGATTTTTCTTAAAAGTCAGCACTCCACTTGGTCCCACTTGCACACATCATTGTTGGAGAACTCACAACTCAACTGCACTCAGTGTGTAACGTTTACAAAGAGGTTTGACTCTAAGCCTCGTCAGCTGCTAGACAACCATCCTGGGTCTGACAGCTGCAGGGATGAAAAGCAAGACTAGTGTAACTGGCAGAAGGCCAAATACTTTGTTTCTGACTTCAGTAGAGAATCAAGGAATGTCAGCTAATTTCTGATCACCATATGCGAAAAGCATCATCTTACTCTGCTAATACAACCATGTTTGAAGGACCTGATACTCTGAGTTCAATAAATTTGAAATAAAAAGTATAAAATTTTGCTATCTTTAAAATGGGAATCCTCGGGGCCTGGCGGGATGGCTCAGTGGTCTAAAGCGCCTACTTGGGAAAGCTTGGGCAGCTTCAAGGACCGCGGTTCGATCCCCGGCACCACATGCTGCGCCAGCCCTGCCCTCGGGGTGGGCTGAGCCGGCCATAAAAATGAGTGAATAAACAAACAAAAGTTCTGAAATAAGAAATAAATAAATTAATTAAAAAAAATAAAAAATAAAAAAATAAAATAAAATGGGAATCCTAGGGGAAGAAATCTACATAACAGTACAAGACGGGTTACTTTCCCTGCCTTTACAGTTTTTATCTATTGTTTCAAAGTTCAGAAAACTATACTTGTATATTTAAAGATGGTTTATAAATAAACATGGTAGTTCACTTTAATCAACTTGATGTAACCAATGCACAATGTACACATGTATCAAAACATCAAAATGCACAGTATAAAAATATAAAAATTTTACCTGCACATTAAAAAAATAAAGGAAAGAAATCTGATTTTAAAACATTCAGTTATCAAAATCTCTTTCCAAACCAATGGGCATAGATAGCAACTTGCAATTTCAGATGAATAGGATGAAGCTTTGGAACAAAACAACACACAGCAGGTGAGTGACAGCAAAAGACAACACTAGCAACCACACCATCCACAACAGATGCCCGAGCCTGGCCTTGCCAAAACACACTGAAATGTGTGAACATCTCAGGTTTAGGACTAAAGATGTTTAAAATAATTCTTAAGCTGTCAATAAAGCTGAGAAAATCTAACAACATTCAGTCGTTATTTTATTAACTGAAGAAATTTACTGAGCAAGAATGAATCATTAACTGAAGTCCAGCTATTCACGAACAGAATAAGTCAATTTCTACATCCCCACAATGAAATGTGAGACAGATACACAAACTTGCGAGTGAAAAAAAAAAAAAAAAAAAAAAAAAAAAAAAAAAAAAAAAAAAAAAAAAAAAAAAAAAAAAGCTAACAGAGAACAGTGCTAAAAGCTGAAAGAAAGCTTCACAGAAGAGTAACATTTAAGCTGGATAGAGAAACCTGAGAGGGACAAAAAGGCAGACTGGAAGATGCAGATAAAAGCATAGCACATGAATGGGCTTTGCAGAGAAGGTTAGCATTCCTGTGAAAGATACAAGAAAAATGCAGCCGGAGAAGTAGGCTAATGCCACCTCATTAAAGGCAGACGTAAGAGCTGGAGCAGAAATCTTCACACAGGATGATGGCCTGGCCTATTTGTTTTGAAGTGAGATTCCTGACAGACCTGTGGAAGACAGACTGCAGTGGACAGTACAGGAAGGCCAGCTCAGGAGATCGTCCAAGATGGGGGCCTTGGAAACACTACCTCTGAATGATTTAAAAAGAATAGGCAACAAACAACTGAAAAAAAAAGAATATGAATTTATTTATTCCAAATTGTCAAACTATTTGTCAATTATTTCATTATTACTGATCGGCTATGATGAACCAATCATTCTTGGTGCCAGGAAGCAGAGGCACAAAGATCAATGGATTGAGCTTCCGCACAAAGGCTGCAGTTCAAAGGCGTCTCGGTGGCCTTCCAGAGGCCGGGGCAAAGCTCCCAAAACCACAGCGGACAGGAGGAGAGGCTTATTCTGGCTCACAGTCTCTCCGTGGTCAGCTGGCTCCAGGGCAGAAATGGGAGGGCCGAGGAGGAGCGCTGCAGAGGAAGGGCGCTTAGCAGGTGGCAGCAGGGGAGTCGCAGGAAGGCTGCAGCGGACGCACGCGGGGGAGGAGCACAGCCCTTGGACCACATCCCCAGGGACCCAGCCCCATCAGCTAGGACCCCCTATGGCTCCTTGTTCCAGCCTCCTTCCACACACAGGGGACTTTCTTAGAGCTAAGCCAGGTTCACAAACAAGCAGAAACAGCTGGAAACCTGCAACAAAGGTGATGCCAGACAGAAATTGCAGGGTGTGAGGAGAACGCAGACAGCATCTACACCAAGAGAAAAGAGCGGCTCGAAGAAGGGCACATCAGTGGTCAGAGTGACCTAGGCCCAGAGGTCCCCGTTCGAAGGTCAGCGTTGCAAGTTGCTTTCCAGTTTAGCATACTTAATGGTTTGGATTTATGGGGGTTTTAAAATTCAGTTTTGTTTTGTTTTGTTTTGTTTTGTTTTGTTTTGTTTTGTTTTGCTTTGTTTTGTTTTGTTTTGTACTAGAGAACAAACTCAGGATCTTGTACTTGCCGGCATGCACTTAGGCCACTGAGTTATCTCCCTGGCCCAATGGTTCAGATTTGTAATGAACCCCAGAACTCTCACTGTTGAAAGGCCACGTGTCACGGAAGTGCTGTGTTCATCCGCAGACTAATGCACTGATGAGTGTACATTCTGTGAGGAGTCCGGACCTGCTTGGAAGGACGGGTCACTGAGGGTGGCCCAGCTTCCAGGCTCTGTCCCTCCTCTGCTTCCCAGCTGCCAGGGTATAAGCAGCTCACCCATGCCCTGTTCCTCCACCTCGGAGCCTGCCGACGTGGGCTGCACCCACCACACACTGTGAACCCAGCAAACCTTGCTGCACTAAGCAACGATCTCAGTGATGAGCAGTGGCCTGCGGCAGCACACAGACTCTCAGGCCTCAAACGTGGTCCCTGGGCACTGGATGTGTTCTAGTAGAGATCACACAGTAATTGAAGCATGCCTAAGACAGTGAATAGGAAAACAACTCAGTATATTCTCTACACTCAAATTAACCCTATCAAGACTAGAGAGATCTCCAATGGACAGAAGTTTCTTTAAAATTTTATAGAAATTGCATCGCTCCCTTCAGTTAGACCAAAAAAAAAAAAAAGGACAACAGGGAAAACAATGGCTAACATCATGTTTTTGTTTTTGTTTTTGTTTTTGTTTTTGTTTTTTTAAGAAGAAAAGAAAACTTACTCAGTGGTCTTCCATTTGGTCATATACTGAGCATTCTCTGAGTCCTGCACATGCAGCCAGACAGGTTTTGTGATGCATCATTAGGTGAGTTCTTAGTCCCAGCTCTGCCACTTATATTAATGTTTAATTTTGTGGAATGAGTGAGGTAAATAGGATGCTCTAACATTCTGTGGCTTAGTGAATCTAACATATAAAGTAGTAAATGTCTCTAAGGAATAAGCAACTAATGAACAAAATGTACAGCATGACCAAGAAGTCCTATGCATAATATTTTTTCCTCTGTGAGTTATTGTTTAATAACAATTCTACCTAATAATAAGTTAGGAAGTAAAAACAATACTGAAGAGCACAGAGGAAAATTAAAGTTTCTATAGAGAATACAGAAAGCACAGATCAGTCCTAAGCAATACATTGTATATGCGACCCTAGTTATACCAAATGCTTCCCATCCGCCAGATACTACACAAGGAAAAGATTACTGACTTCTACAACCACTCAAGGAAGTAGAAATAATTATTATTCCTATTTTACAGATAAGGAAACTCATTTGTAGTAGTTCATTTGAGGTTACAGAGTTAATCACACACAATAATAGCTTTGAATTTACCTGAATATACAGCTCATATCTATCTCTGTTCCACAATGCAGAACAATAAATTACAGTAACTGCAAAGAAAAACAGAAGGAAAGTTCTTAATCTAAAATTGCACCTGCAGGGGGCCTGGCGGGATGGCTCAGTGGTCTAAAGTGCCTGCTTGGGAAAGCTTGGGCGGCTTCAGGGACCGTGGTTCAATCCCCGGTACCACATGCTGTGCTAGCCCTGCCCTCGGGGTGGGCTGAGCCGGCCATAAAAATGAGTGAATAAACAAATAAAGGTTCTGAAACAAGAAAAAAATAAATAACTAAAATAAAAAAATTCTTTAAAAAAACTGTAAAATTGTACCTGCAGATTAAAAATCATGTTGAGTGAGTCAGGCTCACAAAGGAAATGGAACCAAAGTTATGATGTAAAATTAAATTATTGGGCTGGCCAGATAGCTCAGCAGACTAAAGCCCTGCTTAAGCAGGCACAGCAACTGGGGTTCTGTCCTCTGAAAGCTGTGCCAGACCTACCCCCAAGGCACACTGAGAGGACAACTGAGATTGGGCATGGTGGTGCACCTCTAGAATCCCAGAGCTTAAGAGGCTGAAAACAAGAGGATCACTACAAGTCTGATCTGTGTAGTAAGACCCTGTAGACTCTGTACTAAATACACTTTTAAAAATAAATTGTATGATTAAGAGGTATTGCCACAGTACAGATTTAAGTGATCCAATTGTATTTCATTTTCCTGTGGAAAGAAACTAAATTGAATAAACTCATTTTAAGTCAATAGTTATCATCTCATCACAATGGTAAATTGAAGCTTGTAGGTCATAGGAAACACTGAGTTCCCACACAGTTTATTCTTAAAGTATAGACTTATAGAGCATCTATAGAAAGAGTCAAACCTTGGATTCTGAATGGAAATTTGTCCAAGAGACTATTAGACAATTATATAGAAATATCTATGGTGGGGTCTGAGAAATCAAATAAAACTGTAACAGATCTTTCTGATAGAAACAAGTGAAAAAAAACAAAAACTAAAAATAAAGATGTCTGAATAAGTTGAAGTAAACTTCAGGGAGAAAAGAAAGGTGAGCTGCATGTGAAAATCTAAGAGTCAGTGTCCTAGGGAAATAGGAAAACCTTCTCAGAAGAATCCTTAAAACCCAAAACAAATTAGAATATTGAAAGCACACTCAAAAGCCCAGGATAGCCTATGAAAACTGAATCTCCTTAAGCCCAAGCAGCTGCTGTGATGTGTCATCGTGTAGCTAAGACTGAGGACTCAATTACAATTTTAGTAGCTAAGCTACAAAGATACTATGACTGGTGAGGGCTGGGAAAAAATGCTGAAATGCAGGAAAGCAATTATATAAGAATAATAATAACACTAATCAGCATCACTTTTATTCATTCACTCTTCAAGAGGTATGTCCTGAGGCCACTGCTTTGGGTACTGGAAACATAGTAAGGCACATAAAACAAAAGTTTCTGCTCTTATAGAATTCAGGTCCAAGAAACAATTTTAAAAAGTGAAATACATGTTATAAAAAATAGTGCTAACATCCATGAATAAAATTAGAAGGAGTGCTATTCCTTCTTAAAAATAATGCTTAAAGCTCTGGAGTCAAACCTGAGTTCGAATCTTGTCTTAACTACATACAAGACTACATTTTCCTTCTGTGTAAAAGTGGCCTAAACTTACATTTTCTAGATAAAATAAAAATCATAAAACATGCATTGATCAAAGACTAAGCATGTGTCCGACCTCCCTTCTCTTTTGTCTTGCCTTCAATTCCCATAAAGTACAGGCCAAGAGACGACTTTGCATTAGGGAAAACTGAGAGCATCAAAGGAGTAGGAAGCAGCACACACAGGGCAAGGCAATCTATGAAGGTTATGTAGCCACAGCAGTGGGCAGCTGGAGCTGAACGACATAGGGGAGCTCTGGTAACCAGGCAGAAGTGTCCAGCCCAGGAAGCAAGATGGAGATGGAACATTTGCACTCCAAGGCAGGTCAGTGGACGGCTATGGGCTGCCCCTAAGAGGCGCAGGGCTCACTTCTGAGCTCTTTCAGATATTCCTGCTCCTCATGGGTGGAGTGGCCTTTGGTGACCCTTCTGTCAAAGCCCTTAGGCATAAATAGAAGGCACATATGAGCCACTGGAAATCTTCTGGAGCACACAGAAGCAATCTAAAGGACAAAAGTGGGGCACTGTGACATTGACAACGTATACAGAAAATGCTAGTACTGATTATTTGTATGGCTTATGTAATATGATAGCTGAGATATAATATAATTGTTATAGAATTTTTTTTGTACAAGTTCTCACCATGCAGCTCAGACTCATAGTGATCCAACTGTCTGAGCCTCCCCAGCACTAGGATTACAGGTGCACAGGCAGGCACGGTATGTGGCACTGGGAACCGAACCTGGATCCTTGTGCTTGCCAGGCAGGTACTTAGATCACTGAGCTATCTCCCCAGCCCAGTTACAGAAATCTTTAACAGCGCTTTTAGGATTTTTTGGCGGCAGTGTAGCATAGAAGCAGAAATAAAAGCGAGGAGCCTTTATTAACTCTGAAGACACGGTGAGCAGGAAGGTGAGGCTCCCCTGACCTGAGGCAGGAAGGCTGAGAGTTTTCTAGGGAGTTTTTCTAGGGGTGAAGCTGATCTGATGCTTTCTTGTGTGCACAGGGTGAAAGGAAGATGTGTGCAGGGCTGGTGTGGGGAAGAAGGCGGAAGTGGTCCTTAGGAAGACACGCTGCTGTTTCAGGGATTCAGCCATGTTAGATCCGGGCCATGATAATCTAAGTTTGTACTGGGGCCAGAACCTATAAAGCAATCATATACATGTTCTTAGTGAGTTCCTATAATGACAATGTGATAAGAAATACAGATCACTATTGTTTCTATTTGGCAAAACAAACTGAATACTTGAGAATAAAATATATTTTTATTTTTTACAATAATTAATATATTACATAATGTTGTCTTCATCATAGTAATTCAGAGTACAGATGCAGACATGATTTCTTGTCTAAACATCAATAGTACAGATCTTTCTTCCCATTACACAAAAAGAAAGTAGCTATATATAAAGTCCAATAGTCTATAACAGTAGTGGATTATCAGCTCATCTGGCATTATCAGAAGTGGCTCACTAGATCCACTCAGCATATTACTCATTATGCTGCATTTACAACTCAGCATATTAATATGGCTTTCCTTTTTATACCTCATGGATAGACTTTTCTGCTGGATGGTTAAGATGAAGATAAAGCAAGACCTATGTTACAAAAATATGAAATTTTTGTATCTGACAAGGTCAATCAGGTCCCCTCAGGGTTTACCCTGAAAAGAATAGAATATATTGCTCAAAATCGCACTAATAGTTATTGCTCCAGAAAGCTCATATATATATTATGATTTTATGACTTTTTACTATCCTTGAACTGACATCTTTGAATATAAATGTCACCTAAGTCAAATTCTTTATATGACAGAGGGGAAAACTAGGATAAAGCATGATTAGTTCCAGAAAACACTGGAGGGAAAAAGAAGACATTCAGCCTATGGTGGCAATCCTCTGGCACACGTGTCGTAGCAGGCTGTATCACAGAAAGTTCTAAAATGTTTGCCAGGTCCGGCCAGATAGGTTAGTGAACTATCACCTACCTATGCAAAGAGCAGGGACCAGGGTACAATCCCCCACATGCTGTGCAGGCCCTGCCCTGTCAGGGGAGAGGGAACACATGCTGAGACTGAAACTGAGACTTGGCATGGTGGCACAGGCCTGTAATCTGAGTGCTTAGGAGGCTGAAAACAGGAGAATCACTACAAGTCCAATCTGTGTGGTAAGATCCTGTAGACCTTGTACTAAATTCAAAATAAAATAAAAAGTTTGCCATCATTTCACTAGGCCTTCTGGGTCCCAAACTATATAGAATCTGATTCAGGTAAACTATATAAAATCTGGTTCACAAAATTATGTAAAAACTTAAGTCAAGCACTTGGAATCTGTACCCAGCTACCTGGGTTCAGAGACTCCTGGAGCCATTTTAGTTGTGTGGCCTTGGAAAGTTTCTCCTCTCTAAAACAAGAAATGTTAATTAATACCCACACAGTCCAGTAATGATTGTCATATAAGAGTTGGCAGTTATACCAGTGCAAGGGTTGAAATGAAGGGAGAAAAAATGGACTAAGATTTTTTTAAAAAGTTAGAGTAGGCAGTTAGACATTGGAAGAAAATGTTTTAATATTTATACTGTGGTCCTGCTTATATGATAAACAATCCCACTACAATTGTGGAACATGGGACTGTGTTGCATCTGCTTCCTCTTAGTTCAAAGAGAAGAATTTTTTATCTTTCCTTACCAATATCAATTGGAAGGTGTGTCATGCCCACACCCTGTGCTCTGTATAACTGTTGTGAAGACAATATGAAGGGTGTCAACCGTTAAAAAAAAAAAATTAATGTTTATAGAAAGTGTTAATGTTTGTTTTGATCAATCTTATATACCTATATCTATTAATCTATACTGATCTGACAATGAAAATATGTAATATAACCATCGTTAAATTTTTCTGGAAAAAAAATAAATAGATAAACACTGCCAAAACTACTTGCCACAGTACTAGATGAGCTTATCAAGAACAGTATCAGTGGGGTACAACACAGAGTTTTTAAAATAAACACTGAGTTCTGGGTTTCAGCTCTGATTCTGCCACAGCTATCTTAACTTCAGCAGATTTTTTAAATACTCAATGCCAAGATTACCCTGTATAAAAACAGGAAACAAGCAGAGTACCTAAATCTCTTACAACAGTTCCTAAAACATAGAAATAGGAAGTAATTGATCATTGTTGCTCATCGTTACTGCTGGACGTATAGGGCTGCACTGTTGCACGCCTACTAAGTCGGATGGCAACTGTGAGAGAGCAGGAACCGAAAGACACAACTTCATACCAGGTGGGAATGTTTGTACAGTAGGTATGTATTTGGATATGGACTGGTACAGAGGGGCAGAGGCCCTGGCCAGGCGCTCATAGCATAGGAGTCTCCAAAAGGTTGCACCACTGGTACATAGCATAGGTACCTTTCATTCTCAGCAGCATTAAGATGGATACGCTGAAATAAGTTCCTACTACAGCACTGGGTGTTGCATTACACAAGGGGGAAAAGTTGGTAAATTAATAAAAACAGAGAAAATTGTGAATTAAAAGGAACAAGGTAGAAAAGACATTTTCTCACCCCATGAGAGTCAGAACTTCATACCCTTATATTAAAGATGCACTTCATTTAACCTTAAAAGTGAAAGAGCTGTCAGAGCAAGCTACCAAACACAATCTTCCTGAAATGTAATATTAACAAGCATAAATAATGTAGAAGTCACAACTGCCAGCAGCCCATAAGATACTGTTGAGTAAGCTTAAGAAAGATATCCCTAAAAAAAATGAAAGTATCCTTTTTGGAAAAGGATTTACTTTCATCAGTTTAAAAATTGCCATAATGTAATAATTTCTCGTGTAACCAGATACCCTACTACATCTGCCCAAAAGTTGTAGTTATTATACAGATTTAAATTGTAGGGGCTGGGGAGATAGCTCCGAGGCACAAGTGCCTGATGGGCAAGTGTAAGGTCGTGAGTTCGAACCCTGGTCCCACCAAATTAATTAATTAATTAATTAATTAATTAATTGTGTATTATACTAGTGATGTCCCCTAGGGTCTTGCAGTACAAACATGGCAACTGCCTACAAGCAGCTCTGCTAAAGATTCATTGAATGAATATTTGTCATAAAATGTACTGAAAATGCAGTTTAAGAAAATGTTGCTTGAGCCCTCAAGAGGCTGATAATCACAGAAAGAGTTGTGCTTTGTGTGGTAAGAACTGCGGCCCAAGCACGGTGTTCCCAACCTTCTGGAAAAAAATCTAGGTTAGATTTTCCCATAGGTTAATGGCAGTGATTATAACAATGAAAACATCAAGCCACAATCATTTGGAACATTGATGCTCATTACTGTCCCTCTTCACTTCAGCTGAAAGAAGCTTTAGTCTGAATTATGCCACAGCACAGTTTTCTTCTAGAACCCAAGTGTTACAGTATACGGCGCAGGACGGCACAAGTGATTTATGCCACTGGAAAGAGAGAAAATGCAGGGAAAGTGCAAGTGCAGGAGCTAAGAGGAACAGAATGCAGGGAAGTAAGAGCCTGAAAAGAATCAAACGGAGATTAACAGTAAGAAAGAAGAGAAAGATATGACATTAGTGATATCTTATAGTACATGGGGTATACACTTAGAAAATTAAAAAATAAAGGAATAAAGGACAAATACAAAGAGGAAGTACAGAGTGAGAAGGAAAAGAAAACTTTGAAATGAAAAGAATAAAGTGGTGATTTAGCTAGATCCCAACAAGTATGGTCCATGAGGCTCTTGCAGTATAAAAGAATATGGACATGGCAAGCGAGGATATTTGTGGGAACAATGAATTTGCAAATTGCATTTGATCCCACATGTGTTGTGTTAAATTTGCAAGTAACCTATATGCTCAAAGATTAGCCTTGTACCTCTTTATACATGACTCCTTTGATGTCATTAATAATTTCCCAATCTATAATATACTGAGTGCAGTAAGTTATACCTAATTATGACGGTCAGTATCATTCTGTTATATGCACATCTTACATGTGGAAAATCAATAATTATTCTGTCAAAAGTTGTATCTGTTAAATGATAGGTGAAAATCTGTTGTTCAGTAGGTAGGAGTGAAAAGTGGTGTTCAAGGAAATACTGGTTTCAGCTTCACAGAAGAAATATCCAGGTAGAAATATGAGAATTTGAATGCAAAAGGCAGCTCTAATTATAGCCATTTAAGAAGGATAAAGAAATACAAAATATGGTGGGTCAGCCAGATAGCTCAGTGAATTAAAGCACCCACTGAGGCAGATGCAGGGACGGGGGAGAACAACCATGGAATGCTAAAACAGGTGAAATTCGATCAGAAAAGATATAATTAGGTATTTTTAAGTAACTCTTCACAAAGTATTAATCACAAAAACAATAGTAACTTTATAGTGGAGAAAACTGAAAGACACTGTTTTAACCTACTGATCAATATTTTCATTATCAGTAATGGTACAAATCCAACTAGTGCCTCCTCATGAGATGCACTGAGGAACATAGATCACTTTTGTTGCATCCCTGTCAAAAACGAATAATTTAAATCTAATCATGGGGAAAGATAAGACAAATCAAAATTGAAAGAATTCTGTAAAAGTAAATGAAATTTTTCAAAAAGTGTTAAGACCATGAAAAACAAAACACTATTCCAACTAAAGGAAAACAGACTTGATGACCAAATGAAATATGTGACCCTCAATCAGATCACAAAGAAAAACTTTATTCCCTTTGGATAGCAATAGTAAACTAATTGTCAAAAATCTAAAGCTTATGAGTTAAATAAAGTTCTTGTTCTAATTTTGGTACTCATGGAGTTATGATTTGTGTGCATTTGACCTCCCCCCCAAAAGCCTCATGCAGTCACTGGAGCACGGTTCTAGAGCTTGTGATTAATTCATGATCCAAGGCTGGGATGATTGAGTCTGAGCACTTCTGGAATTATGGATGTGAGTGCTATACCCAGCCTGGGGCAGATAAGGAAGCAGAGGCTGGCCTCTGCTACTGCTGCCACTGCTCCTCCCGCTTGCCTTTGCTCTTTGCTCTTTGCCGCCACCATGAAAGGTTTCACTCTGCCATATGCCAGTCTGCCTTGGAGCCAGCCAAGTATGGACTGAAACCTTCACTAACTGCGAGCTAAATAAAATAAGCCTTTCCTTCCTTAAATTTGGGTGTCACATATTTTGTCCCAGCAGTGAGGGAAGAGTAATTAAGACACATACTATGGACATATTAGAAAGTGCTTTGCTTTTAAAAAAAAAAAAAAATAGAGTACACACTGAAGGATTTAAGTGCTAATAAGCAGAGTACCTAATATTACAACCAAATAGTTGAAGAAAAAAAATTGTTTGCATAAAATGATATAAAATGTAAAACCCTTGGAAATAAGGATGAGGATATACAATAACTTCTTAAACTATTTTTGCAAAGGTTTTGTAAGTACCAAACTATTTAAAAACAAAAAGTTAACAGTAAAATAAGAAATTAAGAGAAATAAAAATTAAATATAATATCTTCCCTAAGATAATTTATAATCTACCATTTCAGATACTTACAGTATGTTATGCTACCACTCAAAATTTTAAAATTACCATGAAAATGCTCCCTACAGGAGGCTTAACACTTAAACTTCACATCCAAGTACTCATGAAATTTGAGTATCTTGATTCTCAACCATATTTTCCAAACCTTCTGTTTTGTTCCTTGAATTCCAGCCAAACTGATATAATAATGTTTTTTTAAGAGCACTTTTAGTTCCACTGTCCCAACTCTGAACTGTACTCTAAAGCCACTCTGCTTCACTAACTAGACATAGTCTCTGTTTCCTTTAATTATAAACACAGTGCTCTCATAATATTGATCACTTTCTTAATCAGAACTAGGTACTCACAGTTACTTATCTCGACCAAAGGATCTAACTTTTGCTAAAGAAACTAGTACAGTGCCTTGGACAATAAACATTCTGATAACAATAGTAGTAATAAAAATAGCTGAGATTTACTCAGTGCCTACCATATGCCAGGTGCCATATTAAGTGCTTTATAACATGCATGACAACAGTCTTGAGATAGACACTACTACTATTCTTAATTTGTAAATAGGGAAATAGGAACTAAGGGAAGATAAAAAGTTACGCAAATCAAGATGTAAGGGATAGAGTAAATACGAAAGTTCGTATTTAGTCAATTTCCAAAGCCTATATCCGTTCCACATATGCCGCTCAAGTATTTTATTTCTATTATGCACCACGTGTTTCTGTGCCCACCCTCAAAGTTCCTGTGCTGAAATCTTAACCATTCATGAGATAATATCAGGAAGTGGGGCCTGTGGCAAGTACTTAGGTTACAAGAGTAGAGCTCTCATGAGTATAATTAGTGCTGTTCCAAGAACCAGATAAGAAAGCTTGTTTCCTTTCTCCTCTCCTGGTTAGGAAAATACAAAGAGCAAACAGCACTGCACAGACCAGGAAGAACAGCCTTGCCCGGTAGTGCTCTCTGGAGGCACACTCACCCTAGGAGTCCCACTTTCAGAGCTATGCTAAGTAAATGCCTGGCTGAGTAGGCCACCCACTACATGATACTGCACAGTAGCAACCTCAAAGGAGTGAGGCAATCTCCACGGCTGCCTTTATTCCCTGGTTCTTCTAGAGAACACACTAAAAAAGAAAAAGAAAAAGGCAAATAAATCTGCTTATCTCAGAAAGCAGAAAGAAAAAAAAAAACCTTATAATTGTAGCTATTTCTGTAGCTATAAATTGCAGAAAACAAAATAGACTATGTCCAGGTTTTAATGAATGCTAATTTTCTAAATTTCAAAGCAGAACATTTCACAGAATGTTCACATAAAATTTGAAAGTTTACTACTTAAAAAATACTAAATTAAAAAAGAGAGTTAATACTGTCTTCTATAAACTACAAAAGGCAAATATATATAATTCCCATAAAATTAATTTGAATACTACATATTAAAACAATACAGAACTATCAAGAGATGAAAGAGCAAAATATAAATAGAACTTTTGTCCTAAAAGAATTATATATTATAAATAATCTTTAGGGCTAGGGAGACAGCTCAGTGGCATAAGCACCTGCCTGGAAAAGTACAAGGTTCTCAGTTCAATGCCCATTACCAAAATAAATAAATAATCCTTATTGCTGGAGCAAAATCCTGGACACTCAAAGCTAAAGACAAAAGGGTTTCTTTAGCTCACTTGTAGAGATTTCAATCCATAGTCAGCAATGCCAAGACACAGTGACACACAGCAAAGGGTAACAGTTCACGTCGCACAGAAAGACGGCAGAAGCAATGAAGGAGGGAGGGTTTTGTTGTTTTGCTTTGGGGAATTATTTTACCATTTAATTTTTTTTAATTCATTTGATAAATGATCTAGATCCTCCTGTCCTGGCCTCCCCAGTGCAGGAGTAACAAGCATGAGCCACCACACCCAGTTCAGGGCCAGCAAGGTGTGTCCATGTAATTTAATTTTTTTTTTTTTTTTTTTATAACTGGCTCAGCCTGCCCTGAGGGCAGGACTGGCACAGCATGTGGTGCCGGGGATTGAACCGTGGTCCCTGCAGCCGCCTAAGGTTTCCTAAGCAGGAGCTTTAGACCACTGAGATATCCTGCCAGACCCTGTAATTTAATTTTTGATGAGAAATGGTTACAATACATAATGATTACCTTTTCCACAAAGACTAGACAAATGTACCTAGCATGGTTTAACTCCCTCTGTATCCCCTTCTCTTCCCTCTCCCTACACCTCTTGGTCCCTTCCAGTTTGGAAAATGTCTTTCTTCCTGCTCCCCATTATTTATCTTTTATTTTGCTCTTGTTCATGTCTAACACTTCTCATATTAGTTTGTGTTTATTTACTCTACATTATCATCTCAAGGTGCATCTATCTTTCTACAAATGATTTGATTTTTTCCTTCTTTGTATAAATGCCACATCTTCTTATGTATTGACCTGTTTGTGCAAATATTGCGCTTCTAGGATGCACCCACTATGAGCTGTGCTGGGGGCATGTATCGTTATAATATGATGTGTTCTCACTCTTTAAGATAGGTACATAGGAGGTGGGTTAAATGGAATTTCTCCTTACAGTTTTTTGAGAAACCTCCATATTGATCTCCACTGTGCCATGTAGTTTACATTTGAACCAAGACTGTGGAAGTCTCATTATTATTTTGTGAAGTGTCATTAGCTATGCACTTCATTACTTAAGGACAGTCATTCTTCCCGGAGTAAGGTATAAGCTCAGTATTCTCTCAGTTTGGGCTTCTCTAATGGCCACAGATGTTAGACATTTTAAAAATGTTTTCATGAGCCATTTACACTTGTTCTTCAGGGAAGCATCTATTCATTTTATTTCAATTACAATTTTTTGTTGAGTCTTTCATCTTGAGAAGCCTAACAGTTTTCAGTTCTTTATATAGTCTAAATATTAGTCTTCTATCTGAGGAATATTTGGCAAATTTTTTTCCCATTCTGTCAGTTGTTCCTTTATTCTTTAGGTTGTTTTCTTCATTGGACTAAACCTTTTAAACTTGACATAATCATATCGTTGGTTCTTGGTATGATCTCTTCTGCAGTTAGCACTGTGTTAAGAAAGTTTGCACCTGTGCCTTTGCCTTCTGAAGACAGAACTCCTTCTGTCCCCTTTCCAAAACTTTTCTATCCCCTTTCTGTCCCCTAGCTGCAGATTACCCAGCCTAGGGTAGGCACAGCTGTCACACCCTTGATCCTAGCTGGAATTAGTCAAACCAATCCATGGACTAATTTACTGATCACACACCCATAGTCCTAGCATCACCACTCTAGGCGAGCCACTTCTGAAACAGCCCTGTGAGCTCTGGGGGAACATCTGGATGCAAACCATAGCAACACACAGTGTATCTAGGATTATGGAAAATTAACAGGCTTAGACACTATCGGAGGCAAAACTCTTACACTTTTTAAAAAAATTATTGTATTTTATTTTATTTACTTTTGGGTGGTTTCTTTTGTTTTGTTTTTTGATGGGACTGGGGTTTGAACTCACGACCTTACACTTGCCAGGCAGGTACTTGTGCCATGGAGCCATCTCTCCCACTGCTCTTACACATTTTTAAATTGAGAAAAATACAGGGCCAGCCTGATAGCTCACTGGGCCTACTTAGGCAGAACACAGCAGCCAGGGTTCAATACCCAGCGTGCCATATCTGCTCACCTCTGGGGTTCACTGAGACAGCGACTGAAACTGGGCATGGTGACACAAGCACTTGGAAGGCTGAAAACAGGAGGATCACTATGAGTCCACTCTACATAGTAAGACCCTGAGCACCCTGCAGACCCTGTCCTAAGTACATGAAATGAAAAAAAAAAAAAATCGAGACAAATATTTTGGAGCATAACTTATAAATGCATTACAAACGTCATGAAAATATATCTTCTGGCTTAGTAATCCTACTTTCTGTAATTTATATGAATGAAATAATTCAAAAGGGGAAAATGTATGACAATATTTATTATGGTATGATATTTCAATATGATAAAATTGGAAAAAAATCTAATTATCCTGTAATAGCAGTGTAGTTATGAAAGCCATTAGATGGCTATTGAACATAATATTCTGAATCCATTAAAAATCTAATCTTAAAAACTTTAAAAATATATAGAGACGTTCATAATATACTATGAACTAAATTGTAAGATCTATAGGCCAATGAGATGGCTCAGTGGTCTAAAGCGCATGCTTGGGTAAGCTTAGGCAACCACAGGGACCATGGTTCAATCCCCGGCACCACATGCTGTGCCAGCCCCACCCCCAGGACAGGCTGAGCCGGCCACACACAAAAAATTTTTCAATAAATAAATTGTAAGATCAAGATTTATTAATTTGGGGTATTATTTAGAACTCCCAAAATATTTCCTTAGTAGCTAAAATTTAATCTTGTGTCACTGGATTTGTTAAATGGGACAGAGTCATCAGAATGTAATATTTTTAATCAAATCCTTTTTCTGGGCAAATTTCTCATATGTAACTGCAGTCAGCTTTTAAGGGAATAGACTGAGAAGCACAACACTCAACCAGGAGAACTGCCTAAAAATGTTTGCATTTTTAAAATGGAAAATCTATTCAATCAAAGAAGAAAGTCAGCATAAAAAAGAAAAGAAAAACAGTTTAGTGCAGAATAACTGGCCTTAAATATTTTTAATTTCAGGAAGTCATACACAGATATCCAGTTCTATTAGCTTAAATATGCAAAATCCAAGAATTATACAATTTTCTTTCTCTTAGCTTTTTTTTTTTTTTTTTTTCGGGACCGGGGCTCAAACTCACAAACTTGCATTTGCCAGGCAGGCACTTATGGCATGGAGCTATCTCCCCGGCCCCACTCTTAGCTTTTTAATCCATAAGTTTTCTTTCCTTATTTACTAAAAGAACCACTTCAAATGTACCACACTGGCAAAGGCTATCTTAAAGCTTGGCACATTTTAATTCTATAATACAGATTGCACATTCAATTAATTCTCTCAAAAACATTCATGCACACTGCTTTAGACGCTATGATGGACACTAGGCACCAGAGGTGTAAAGAACAAACATAACTCTTGTTGTCTCAGGGCTTACATTCTAAGGACGAGTGGGAAATACGTGATCAGTATTATCAACTGGGATAAATGCTACACTAGAAGGTACTTGCGATGTGCTGAGAGACTATAATTGAGAAAAGGATTAATTCCACCTATAGTAATCAGGAAGGTTTCATCTGAAATGGATTTAGAAGCATAAATGGTTTTTTTTCGTTATATAGAGGATTTCTGCCCACCTCTTTCTCTCGTCTTTAACAAGCTATCATGATTCCACAGAGACGTATCCATGCCATTGTGTATGTCAAAAGCTCATTTTCGCATTTCTGAGAATTTGTGTCTAGTATGATGATATCACCTATGAAAAACAACAAAGCTGATTTGAGGTTTCAGCCATTAAAAATAAAGAGCTATGAACTTACATATAGTGACTTGTGGGAACATATGGTGGGTGCACATTTAATTTTATTAGAAAATGTTCAATCTTATCCCACAATAGCTGTGCCATTTTACATTCCAGCAGCAGTGTATGACCGGTGCAAGATTTAGTGTTTTGTTGTTGTTGTTTGTTTTTTTATTTTTTTATTTTTACATATATTATGGCTGGGTCAGCCTGCCCTGGGGGTGGGGCTGGCACAGCATGTGGTGCTAGGGATTGAACCCGCTCTCCCTGAAGTTGTCTGAGCTTGCCTAAGCAAGTGCCTTAGACCACTGAGCCATCTTGACAGCCTCAAGCTTTAGTTTTGAGTTGTGGATCTGCCACACATTAACTGACCATGCGAACATATAGCAAGTTACTTTGCTGTGTTAAGCTTTTATTTCCTGTACTTTGTTTCTTTTCTTTTCTTTTTACAGTACCAGGGATCAAACTCAGGACCTTGCACTTGCCAGGTAGGCACTGATGTCACTGAGCAGTCTCCCCAGCCTATTTCCCATGCTTTTAACTTAAAAGCTATAATTTCTCAGAAACATTGCCTAGATAAAGGAGATACTAGGTATAAAACAAAATGTCAATAACCATCAACAGAGAGTAATGGCTAAGAAGACAGACTATATGTTAGAGAGCCTCCTTATGAATAAATGTCTTTAAAAACTGCCTTGAGACAAGCAGGAAGGGCTGGATAAAAAGGAGAGTAAGAATTAAAGCTTTTATTGAAAGGGTTATTTCAATAAAGTCATAAATGATGGCAGAGGTACCTTATCATAATGACAACAAATATAGGCTCTGAAATCAGATTTTCTGTTTATGAATTCTACCACTGTCTGTTACTGCATGACTTGTTATCTCCTCTATATTTTAATACCTACATCTTTGAAATTATAGCACAAATAATATTTTTTCATCAAGTTTTCATAAAGATTTAAAGTACTGAAAAACCAAATGGATTTAGAGCTATGTCTGCTGCAGAATGACTGTTATCAATTGTTATTTTTCAACATCTCTTTTTCATCTTCTACTGAATATATCATAACTGCTCTGTTTTTTTCACCTATGCTAAAGAATAGAAGTTCATAGGACATTATGGGGCCACAGAGAAGAGAGATAGACAATGTGTGCCTAAGGAGAGTCACCTAGAGAGAAAAAAATCTCTCAGGCTTTCACAGAGAGCAAATTGGGCAAGCAATGGCCATGACTCATCCAGACGGCTGACAATGACAAAAGTTCTACCAACTGCTGTACAGGGGATTTGACTGACCTTGTCAGATAACAAAAGTTACATTTTTAGTTCTATAGGTCTTGCTTTAACTTGGTCTTAACCATCCAACAGAAAAATACAATCACAAGGTATAAAAAAGTAAAGTCATATTAATAGCTGAGGTGTAAAAGGCTCAAGTCAACAACTTCTGAAAACTGCCAGTTTCACTCACTGTTGTTATGGACTGTTGGACTATATGGGGTTATTTTGATGAATTCAGGTACCTACTATCTTTGGTCTGGCCTCAAATATGAAAAAGTCCTTTAAAGATTTCTCCAAATACAGCTTCTCTAACTGCAATGGAACACCCATCTTTGACAAAACAAAATAAAAAAGGGGGATAAGTTGGGGGCCAGCAAGCTAGGAAATTGATCAAATGTGTGTAAGTGGAACTAGGCCTCAGTGCCCAAAGCAAACAAGCTACCTCAGTCCTGAAATAAACATCCTGTCTAGTTAAAGTCAGCTATTAGTCACTAGGCAACCTAGTGTCATGTGATATATACAATAGGATAGATATACAGCTACTCTCTCTTAGTTCACTGAGAAGAAAGGTTTGCACTAATATTGTTTATACAAAGATGTCATGTCTATACCTTCTCCTCTGAAAACTACAATAAAGACAATATGCAATGTGTTAATTATTGTAACTGTCATACTAACCTGTTTTTTGAAACTGTTTCATTGCTATTTTTTTTCTTTTTTTCTCATTAAAATGAATAAAAAAACATAATAAATTTTTTAAAAAAAGTCAAGCTACAATAAAAAAAGAAAACTTCATAGGAGTGGTCAGGACAAAAGGAGACAACTCAAGATGCTTGGCGCACAGTCAATGTAGATCAGCGTTACCTCATCTCCAGTCCTAACCGCTGATTATTCTACTACATTGCAACAGAAACATTTTTCTCCTTTTTTCCACAAGTCAGGCTGTCACCTGTCACTTTCCTAGAAATATGCCTCTGTGCAGCTGTTTAACTTGCTACCCAAAGTTTTGAGTGCAGACACTTTATAGCAAACTATATTTTAATAGCCTGAGTATCTTTATGCTCAATTTCTGGTTATAGACTGTTATAGGAAATTGAGTTCTAAAACCATGGATATATGAATCATAACAAAGCTATTATAATGATAGTAATTCTTGTTTTCCACATGAAATAAATTAGGTAAACACAATGATGATCTCAGTTTGTCTGACAGCATTAAAGGAAACGAAGTGGGCTCTTTATAGTGACTATAAAAGCACAGCAGACGGGTTACTGGCAAGGAAGTGCTGGGTCTACGCAGCCTAATGAGGTGGATAAGTGCTCTCGAAGCTAGAAGATTTCAAAGAATGCCCTTAGGCAGAGCCCTCCAAGTAGCACGATAGCACGTTCTTGTGCCCATCTGACTCAACTGTGGAGATTTAAGCACGTTCTGCCACTTCCTAAAGATGAACAATTAAGGTTTTTGCTTTTATTTTTATGAATACTGCTAATTTGAGTTAAAATGAGCACATCACCCCTGACTCTCAAGTCTAAGATTGAGAAAGGGATGAGGTGAGAAAGAGAAATGGTGTCAGAAGTCATGCAAAATTCCAATGGGTTTAAAGGTACAGTTAAGATGGGCAGACGGAGAGGACAATAGAATCAGCCTCAATGAGGTGAGACTGAGATTAAGCACGGCACCCACAGGAAGGTGAGGCGAGAGGAGCGCACATCTGCTGGCAGGTCACAGAGGAATGGAGGCCGTATGCTCATCCCCCTTGGCATCATGGCTCAGAAGTACGAGGTGCTCCCAGGCCCTGTGTGCTCGCAGGCAGGGCCGTTGATCATATGATGGGGCAGGATTGCCCATTTGCAGTTTAGGAGAGTGTCTAGTTGGAAAAAGTGGATCCCTGCAGGTGTGGTCATCTCCCATTTGGGTCCCCTCCCCTCCCTCTGCTTCCCCAATACCAGCGCAGGAGCTTCTCCTCTTCAGCCTTGCTGTCCTGCCTGAGAGCCAGGCAACTGTGGGCTGGCACTGCTGCAAAGTGTAAGCCCCTGCACTAACGATTCCTCCTTAACTGTGTGAATCAGGGGTTGTGTCTGAGCAAAGCAACTGGGACACGGGAACATCTCATAAAAGGCGACTTGTCACTGTACACACACACACACACACACACACACACACACACACTTTGTGAATATTTCTTTTCGTTTGTTTGCTTATTTTAAATATATTTAGTACAGGGTTACTAAATTTTGTAACTCACAAATCAGACTCGTAGTGATGCCCCTGTTTTCAGGCTCACAAACACTGGTATTACAAGTGAATGCCCCCACACCCAGTCTCAGTCCCTGTCTCAGCACACCCGGGGTCGGGGCTGGCAAGGCCCACCAGGAATCAAACCCATGTCCCTGAGTCTTCCTAAGCAGCACTTTAATCTGCTGAGCTATTTGGCCAGCCCTGAGTATTTCTTAGGTCTTAAATAGTAGCAATACTCTGGCCTCTCTTCATATCACATAAATCTTTCACTCTGTTTGAAAGTATAAATGTACTTCCAAAGTCATTATCTCTTTTATATTTACAATGGTGATTTACACTTTAATTTTTTAAAAAAAAGTATTGCTTGCAATGGACTTTATTTTTCACTTGAAAATATAAATGATAATAGGGTAGTAACAGAAATAGAAGCATAATGCATATAATGGAGTCAAAGCAGGAAAGCTTTACATCTAGATGGGGCTAAGGATAGTCATTATATCAGGAATAGTGGTGCATGCCCATCAACCCAGCATTCAGAAGGCTAAGGCAGGAGGATCACATTGAGTTCCAGGCCAGTCTAGACTGTACAAGTGAGTTCAAAGCCAGTCTACACTACATAGTGAGATCCTATCTCAAGGAAAAAAAAAAAAAAAAAACCACTCATCTGGAGGGAGTAGCACTTATGACAGACTCAATGCTCAGTGAATTCTCCCTTCTCTGTGACTAAGCAACCTCCCTCACCACTCAACAGGAAGTACTTCTCTAAGGTCACTAATGGCTGTTAATTAGGAGTTGGCAACAATAAACACTTTAAATCTCTATTAAAACTTTCTATGTCAATGTACACGGTTCACACTCATTCTTGTGATTCTTTCCCTTGCTTTATATTTCACCTCTCCTCCCACCATTAGAGGAGTCTATCTAGGGTTTATTGGAAGGCTCTTTCCCTAGAATCACCCCTTACTGTTTCCTAGGACTTGTATCCTTAATACTCTTCGATGTTCAACTCTAGAGACTCACTATTCTTTGTCATTGTATCCTTCAGCTTTTACTAAGTTCTGCTGCAGCAATATACAAAACAAAATCTTAACAATTTGTAACAAAGTCATATTTTGCATCCATGGATTTCATCTTCTGCTCACATATGCAGCTGGCCTCCACATATTTTCCAACATAGGAGCGAGTCCTGTCTGAAACACACTTGGTCTTACAATTGAAGAAAAAGAGTACCACAAGGTTTTCTTAAAACTTATTCTTAGAAGTGGGATAAAATGGCACAGTTAATTAGCAAGAAAAGTAAAATGGTCAAATCTGATATTAGTAGATTAAAAGTTTAACCTTCTCTTATAAATGGGCTCATAGGGAGTTGCCAGAAAGAACAGGAAGATTATTTCCTCACAATAACACAATCTATCATCTTTAAATTCTTAAGTATCAACTGGTATGTCTAGTCTATAAATCCAACTAAGGCATTTCTCATGAGCAACAAAGTATGTGTATGTTACATGTATGTTAAGATTTTGCCTGATATCCCACAGACATTACAAGCTCAAAAGCCAAACCTAAACTCACCACTCTTTTCCTTTATCCCAACTTATTTCTGCCCTTTATCCCACTGTACCTCTGACTAGCTTTGGCTTGGCTCTGTAAATATTATCTATCTCAGTTACTTCCTGCTCCTGAGACAAAATACCTGACACCTACAAGTTAAAGGGGATAAAGGTTATGTTAGCTTACAGTTTCTATAGGTTTCAGTCTATAGTTCACTGGTTTCATGGCAACATGACACAGCAGCAGGGCATGGCAGAGGAGAAACAGTCCATGGCATGGCAGGCAAGGATGTATGCCTCCCTTTCTCTTTTTATTCCATCCAGGCTACAAGGCTATTGATCACTGCCACCCACACCCAGGGTAGGTCTTCTGTCTGCAGTAAATCTATTCAGCCACACCTACAACTATGCTGAACCAATCACTGGCTAATCCAACATCATACACTCATGAATCAGTCAGCTCCTAGAAGTCCCACCTGTAGGTGCATAAGACTTCAAAAGGACATGCAGGTGGAAGCAATAACAGAGCCATCATCCACACTTTGACTTAAACGTTCACTCTAATCTCTTCATTGTCAACTCTTTGTACTAGACACTGTTTCTTCTCTAGTATATCTTCCATGTGCTTCTTAAGTCTCTCATATTCTGAAAGAAGTGATAAAGAGTGTTAAAAAGGATGGATGGATGGATGGATGGACGAGCATGATTAATGTACAGTGATATAGGTATGTAAGGTAAGATCACAGTGAATCCAACTAATTTTCCAAAATAGCATTTGTAAATAGTAATAGATATCTCATTTCTTTTACATCCTTTTTGCTCATAGCTTTGTTGGTTCTCATTATATTCCAATAAATTATTATAATAGTCTGAAAACTAACCATTCTGAATCCATTCTCAGTCAATGAATTAGTCATTTCTCCATTTAGTCAAAAAATATTTATTAGGTTTCTACTATGTGCTTAACTCTGAAAACACATGGTGAGAAAGGCAAGCATGGTTCCCACTCTTATATAGTTTATACTGTTCCCAGAAAAATAATTAAATTATTGGTAACCCAAAGTGTGTTATGATTCATTCATCTAAAAATGGCCATTTAGGGCCAAGCAATGGCTGTGACTCATCTAGATGGCTCACACTATCGAAAGATCTACAAGATATTGTATATGGTTCCAGGATAAATCCTGAGATAATTTGACTAACCTGATCAGATACAAAAGTTACATTTTTTTTGTAATACAGGTCTTGCTTTTTCTTGGTCTTAACCATCTAGCACAGAAGTATAAAAAGGAATGCCTGTAAAAGACTGTAGTCAACAACTTGTAACAATTGCCTGTTGTGCTGATAAACCACTACTATATGTACTATTGGACTATATTGTGTTATTTTGCTGAATTCAAGTACCTACAATCTTTGAATTGGCTTTAGAATGAAAAGGTCCTTTAAAGACTTCTCAAAATACACCTTCTCAAACTGCCATGCAACATCTGTCTCTGGCAAATCAAAATGAAAAAGGGCAATATGTTGGGAACCACCAAGCTAGGAAATTAATCAGATATGTGTAGGTGGGACTTGCTCCAGTGCCTAAAGGAAAGAAGCTACCTCACTCCTAAGATGAACATCCTGCTGATTTAGGCTGGCGTCATGTGTTAACTAACTTCACAAAAGTGTAAATAAAGGACCATTTTGCTGTGAAAAATAAGAAAAAATCATATAAATGTACACACGGGAGGACAGATATACAGCTACTTTCTCTTAGTTCATTGAGAATAAAGTTTTGTACTAATATTGTTTAGACAAGATATCATGTCTGCATCTTTTCCTCTGAATAACTACTATGATGACAATAATATGCAACGTATGAGTCACTGTAACTGTCTTATTAACCTGTTTTAAAGCTTTTTCATTGCTATTTTATCTTCTTTCTCATTAAAATAAATACAGGGGCCTGACGGGATGGCTCAGTGGTCTAAAGCGCCCGCTTGGGGAAGCTTGGGCGGCTTCAGAGACCGCAGTTCGATCCCCGGCACCACATGCTGTGCCAGCCCTGCCCTTGGGGCGGGCTGAGCCGGCCATAAAAATGAGTAAATAAACGAAGGTTTAAAAATAAATAAATAAATTAAATAAAATAAATACAATTCGGTTCTTTATTTAAAAAAATAAAAATAAATAAAATAAAAAATAAATAAAAATGGCCATTTAGCTGAACTTATTACTGTACCAAAGCATTGTTCTAGTCCTGAGAATATAGCAGGAAATGATAGACAAATACTCTATCTCAGATATAAAGATTTCAATTGAAAAAGCAGGGAAACCTCAAACAGTGGTGTGTGCCATTTACAACATAATACATAGTAGTATAAAAAATGTTAAGTAGAGCATACAAGGATAGCTAGTTAGTCGGGATGGTTAGAGAAAACATCTCTGATTTTAGCTAAGACAAGAATGATGAGAAGAAACCAGCCATTGAGAGATCCAGAGGCAGAGTATTTCAGAGAAGAATAAAAAGAAAAAATAGTATAAACACCCTCCAACAAGGATACGCTGAAGTACAATAATAAAGAAATTAAGAGGAGATGAAGTCATCAAGCTTTCTATAAAACATGTCATGTAGGCTTCACATTTCAGATTTTAGAGCTCTTTCTGTGCGCGGTCTTTCCCAGCACCACTACTGCACGTGTTTTGCTCCTGTTACGTACTGCCATACTGTTGTATTTTGCCTAACAACTTGTCCAAAAGAAAAATTCTTTGGATTTTTATCCTAAGTACCATAGAAGGCCACCAAAAAGTTTAGAAGAGTAAATGGCATGGTCAAACTTACTTTTGATTTCTGGTTTCTGCATGAAAATGGATTTCAGGAAGATAAGCAGAATAAGGGATACAAGTAAGGCAGCGACTAAAACAACACAAGCAAGAGACGAGTATGATCTGACCCAGCGGAACTGGTATGAGATACACAATGCGTCTGAATACATCTGATGTATACGGAGAGACAGAGAGAAACCCAGTGATAGATTGGATAAGGGAATGAAAGTGGAATCAAAGATGACTTGTTAAAGTTTAGCATTAGAAACCTGGGTGTATGATGCTACCATTAGATAGGATGAAGAAGTCAGAAATAAGCAAAGGTTTGGGAGGAACGGTAAAGGGAAACGAAGAGCAAAATACATAAAGTGGTGGTGCCAGGAAAGACTTCTCATGGGAGAAAGAGATCTGAAAATCAAAATGTAAATATAATCTTCATAAAATACAAATTTGCTTAGAAAATTATCTGCTTAAAATCCACATCTGCTTTTTGATTGAACTACAGCACAATTCCTCTGAATACTTCTTACATGGCCCGTCACTATCATTAAACTATAAATCTCCTTTAGGCTGTATTCACTGGTATTCATTATTATTCTTTATTTTTTCTGCAAAGCTTAATTCAGAGGATCTCAGCCCTCTTGGCAGCTGCCTTCCTCATGGCGGCCAGCACGTTGCTCAGCTCCTCATGCTTCCTCTTGGCACGGATGTGCATCCCCGCCCTTTTCTTGATGAACTTGAGGACACTTGAGTAGCTCGATGATGCGCTGCTTGTAGGGAGTGAAGCTGTGTACCTCCCGGATCATGACCCGCCTGAACTTGGTGTGTTTGGTGAGGCATCCACAGCAGTGGCTGTGCCTCGGTTTGCTCACATTCTTAGTAACCTTGTGGCCCTTGTTGAGGCCCACAGCCATGGGATAGCGGAGGGCCATGGCTACTGTTCTTCAGTGGTTGCTGTTGCAGAAGCTCACTGGTATTCATTAGAACTTATCACAATACCTAGAATATAGTTTTTGTTTTACAGAACATAGAATACAGGTGTTAAATGGGCTACAAAGAGAGTCATATGGTCTCTTGGAGTTTTATTTCCTCAATTATAAAAGGCAGATCCTCTTTAAGTCATTTCTAACTTGAACTTTTTTTTTTTTTTTGTCTTTTTGAGACAGGGTCTCGCTATGCAGTTGAGGCTGGCCTTGAGCTCACTTTTGTAGCCCAGGCTGGTCTCGAACTCGCACCAATCCTCCTGCCTCAGCCTCCCGAGTGCTGGGATTCTAACTTGAACATTTTAGAGCTAAAATTTCTCTACGATATGTGGAAACATTAAATCTGAAGGTCAGCAGCGACCAATTAGAATTCCAATGTAGACTGTGTGGCCCTTCAAGACATCAGTTTCTCAATAACTCCATTCCTTCCTGTGCAAAATGAAAATTGAAATATTTTTCCTCCTGTTAGAAAGGCTTATTGATGATGCAAACCATATTTAAATGTCAAATGACTAGAACAGTGAATACAATTCTATAAATGAGGAAACATTTTTCCTAAAATAATCTGTTATAAGAGATAAGGCTTATTACCTGCTAAATTATGCCTTATTGAATTTTGAACGGATATCTTTGTAATTAATGAGTTCTCTTGGTTTCAATATTTTATCAAGCTGTTCTTTTGTATGTGAATTACTAAAAGGACAATAATGTATACCCTGCTTTTGAGAGCATTTACATGATTTAGTTCAAATCTATAATGTCTTCCAATTCTATATTTTTCACTAACTTCTATTTTTTTAAGTAGAAACTATTTTATCCCTACTCGTGGAAAACTTTATAGAAACAAAATGAGACATAATTATAGCAATATAAAAGCATAAACTGATCTGGGCGTGGTGGTGCATGCCTGTAATCCCAGCATTCGGGAGGCTGTGGCAGGAGGATCGGTGAGAGTTCAAGACCAGCCTGGGCTACAAAACTGAGCTCAAGTCCAGTGTGAACTGTACAGCGAGACCCTGTCTCGAAAAAGATTAAATAAATACATAAATAAACTGAAAAAAAAATGAAGCGCAAAGAGATGGGAATATTAGCACTACAAGGAGGTTTCCCTGACTGGCATTTATAGCTATAGCTAAACAAGAGAAGTCTGACAGCAGAGGAATTGTTTTATGACTAAAAAGAGCATGTTAAAGAACTAAAAAAGAATGAATTTTTTCCAAAATAATGAAGCCTTTAAAAATCTAAAGATATCTTTGCAGAAACTAGCTACATGCTCACCAGATATGTTATCTCTGCTTCCTCAAGCAAAGATTCCATGACTGGAGATGACTGAATTATGGCCAGCAGAATATGGCGGCAACTCCTCCTGCACAAGAAATTGGATAAGGACCTCACTTCTCCTGTCTGCCAGACCAGTACTGAGGTTTAAATCCTAGTTTAATTTGACTGATGATTTCCTGGGCCTTCTAAGGGAGGGAAGAGTCTATACATTCAAAGAATGATAAAAGCTAGCTGGCGAACCACTGCAGAAGCCAAGGAAGTGCACGTGGGTAAGATTTTGATTGGGTTTGGTAAAAGGATGGGAATGTCAGAGTAAATAATCAAAAGTTCAATGATTTAGATATATTTTTGTATGAAATTTAACACATTAACCAGAATCCCCAGCCATGAGGTAAACTCTCTGTTGGGCTGCCTCTTAAAAAGTTTGGTAAAAAAAAAATAAACAGCCCTGAGAAAAGAAAATGCCTGTGTTTTTGTGGCAGATGGTAGCAGCAGGAACAAAGAGGGCAAGAAACGTAGGTATGCTGAATGGTTATATTTGCAAATGCCAAAGGACACAATTATGTTCCTAAGAGGGCCTAGGGAACACCAAGGCCATCAAGAATGTATCAGTAAGAGCAGCACACCAGTGTCACTAAGAAATTCACAGAGGCTTTTCTTTGTAAGCAAGGATGATAAAAGGAGAAGGCACAAAATTGGCAGCACCTAACTGCCAGAAAGCCAGGCAGCCACAGTTGCTGTAGTGATTGGTGGCATATGTTGAGCAGCCAGAGTAGTTTGACACCCAGAGCTTTAGGACACTAACAGAGCATGGTGTACCTATGAGTGAAATAAAGGGTCAGCCAGTGAGGATTCTGTTTAATATTGATAATTACATAAAGCATAAAAAGAATAGGAAAGCTGAGGTAGTTGTTGATAGAAGGCCGCAATTTCTGCTCAGTTCCCATGTCCGAGCCAATTTTCACATCAAACCCCACTAGCTCTAACGGGGTGGCCCACAATGACACAGGGTCGATGGCTTTTGCATTGATCATTCTCTTTGATGGAAATTTTCTAGATAACTTTGGGCTAGCTGCATCCTTCTTTGAGTTCTTTTAAGGTTATATTTTCAGTGAGAACTTCCCAAACCATTTTGCTATCAATTTTATTGTTTCTCTCCTCCTGGCACTATCTCTCCTCCCCTTTCCTATGTTATTCTTTACAGAATAAAACCTGATGTATTTTAGGGGTTTTTTTAATCTTTGCTTTATCCATGCAAAGTTCTATGAGAAATTCTGTCTGTGTGTTATTCACTAGGCCTAGAATAGCACATGAAATGCACTAAACAAAGTCAAAATGAAACAAACATTTAAAACAGAAACACTAAAGCTACTGAAGAAGAAATTAGGTAGAAGTCTGGAAGACATAGAAGGAGGCAGAGAGGTCATAAACAAAAACCAAACTGCCCAGGAAATGTTCCAAAGTATCAGCAACTGGAATCTCATATTTTTTAAAGGTTTCTACATGTCAAAAGAAATCACCAACATAGGGCCAGCCAAATAGCTTAGCGAATTAAAGCAGCTACAAGCAGGCCCAGGGGCCAAGGTTCCATCCCTGGGCCTGCCATGCCACCCCTGCTCCCAGGTCATGCTGAGACAGGCAATTGAGACTGGGCATGGTGGCGCACACCTGTAATCCTAGCTCTTGAGAGGCTGTAAACAGGTGGATCACTACCAGTCCAATCTAGTAGTGAGACCCTGAAAACTCTGTAGACCCTTCCCTAAAACACAAAAAAATGGGGGAAGCAGGGAGATAGCTCCGTGGAACAAGTGCCTTCCTGGCAAGGGCAAGGTCATGAGATCAAACCCCAGCCCTGCAAAACAACAACAAGAAGAACAAAAAGTCAGCTACATAGTGAAACACTGTATCAAATAGGGGCTAGGGAAATAGCTCAGGGGCACAAGTGCCTGCCTGGCAAGCACAAGGCTCTGAGTTTGATCCCCAGTTCTGAGAAGAAGA
>PVJA010008790.1:50592-63178 GCA_004027025.1 Myocastor coypus
AGAAGAAGAAGAAGAAGAAGAAGAAGAAGAAGAAGAAGAAGAAGAAGAAGAAGAAGAAGAAGAAGAAGAAGAAGAAGAAGAAGAAGAAGAAGAAGAAGAAGAAGAAGAAGAAGAAGAAGAAGAAGAAGAAGAAGAAGAAGAAGAAGAAGAAGAAGAAGAAGAAGAAGAAGAAGAAGAAGAAGGAGAAGAAGAAGAAGAGCATGGTAAAAAGAAAATTCATGAATTAGGGAAATATTTTAGCCAATTGTCCCTCAGACAAAGGACTTCTATCTAGAGCATATAAAGAATATTTAAAATAAGGCCCCCAAAATTCAAAGACCCAGTCAAAAAATGGGCATTAGAGATGAATATATACTTTTCAGATGAAGAAATACAAATGGCAAATACATTTACGGAAAAATGTTCAACATCATTGCCATTTCAGAAATGCAAATTAAAATAATGATGAGACTGCATCTCATCCCAGGAAGAACTGTTAACACCAAGAAGTCAGCCAATAACAAATGCTGGAGGGGCTGTGGAGAAAATGGAGCCCCTCTCCACTGTTGGTGGGAGCACAGACTGCTGCAACCACTGTGGAAATCAATGTGGAGATTTTTCAAAAAGCTAAGATTGGAGGTCCCATTCAAGCCAGTTATTCTTTTCCTGGATACTTTTCCAGAAAAAGTGAAAACTTCATCCTAGAGCAATTCATGTGTACCAATGTATAGCAGCACAATTTGTCACAGCTAAATCCTAGAAACAACCCTGATGCCCATCAACTGAAGAGTGGATAAAGAAGATACGGTATTCTACACAACGAAGTATCATTCAGCTATAAAACAGGATAAATTTGAGTTGTTTGTTGTAAATGTATGCAACTAGAAAACATCCTCTTCAGTGATATAAGTCAGACCCGCATGTACAAACATCATATTGTCTCCTTAGTGTGAAAACCTAAAAGAGAAAAATGGAATCTGAAGGGTACAATAGGTACTGGGAAAGAGAATGAACTTATTCAAAAGGAAAGAGTTACTAAATTGAGGGCAAAGATAGACGAGGGAGTGGAAGAAAGAGATATATCTATATATGTAAAAAGGATGTTCTGGACAACTACACTGTGTATGTCTGCTATTCTACAGAAAGAAGTAGCTAATGGCTTAATTTGTTTCATCTGTTTTTTCAACTGTTTATACTTTTTCTCTTCTTAATTTCTTATTCATTTCTTCTTTTCTTCCTATTTCACATGCATATACCTGGTAATATGAATAACTGGTTGGAAGACAACACTATGTATTTACAAAAAATACTGTGAAATATATACTTTGTAATGTGAAATTCTGCATCACTTGTAATTTACTGTTTTAATTTAATTTATACTCTTCATTTTTTTTAATTTTTTTTTTCTTGTTTCAGAACCTTTGTTTATTCATTCATTTTTATGGCTGGGTCAGCCTGCCCCAAGGGCAGGACTGGTGCAGCATGTGGTGCCGGGGATCGAACTGGGGTCCCTGAAGCTGCCCAAGCTTTCCCAAGCAGGCACTTTAGACCACTGAGCCATCCCGCCAGGCCCCTATACTCTTTAAATAAATTTATATATGTATATGTTTCCAGTGAAAAATCCAGAATGTGTGGGCTATCAAAATGTCTCAGTAACAATAAATCAAGTGTGACTACGCACATAATGTACAATTCCTGCTTAGAGAAAAGTAAACCCCAGAATCTAATAAGTCACTAGAGTCCAAGGACTCACCTGTAGTGGTGGTCTTTAGATGGGCTTCCTGACAGTGATGAAATGCCTGTTAGAAAGATCCAGGGTGCCAATAGCATGGGCCACCCCCACCATCAGGAAAGAAAGTTTCAGTAACTACTTTGTAATTGACAAAACACTGACAGACAAACCCTATGGTTGCTGTCTTTTTGGTTAATACATTGTGTCAACTTGAGAAGTCTAAAAGCTTAACTAAGTAACTCAATAGCTCTACATCCTGGGACTGTAGAGGATCTGCCCTTACCCTCTAGGATGTTGTTCCTATGTCAACCTAAGGAGTTTAAATGTTCAACAGGGCATCAGGGTCCGTTCTTTCTAAGCATTTCCAGTCAGAGCAAGACGAGGGCATAAAGATACTATGGTTGTAAAAGACCCATCCTCCACACCTCCAGTCCCACACCCCCACATCCTTTCCCTCATCCCTAGCCCTCTATCTCCATACTCCCACCCCTGCCTCCAGGGTGAGTAGACTGCATTCAATAAAAGGAAAATGAGGAAGGACTGATTGCTGGTTCTTGGAGGAGCTTGGGTCTCCACCTTCAGCTTGGCCTCCTGGCTTCTGGTACAGACTGTTCACCTTCCACATGGGACTCTTCTACCTTCTGCTGTGGATTCTTCGGCCTCAGTACTAGACTCTTCAGCCTTCTGGCATGGAATCTTCAGCCTTCTGGGGTAGACTTCAGCCTTCCAGTGTAGACTGTAAAGCTCTTCATGGTAGATCCATCAGCCTCCCAACACAGACTCACACAGAACACTGCAGTGAGCTCCAGCCCTTGGGCTGCACCCTTCAGTCTCTAGCATACAGACGCCCTCTGCACGTTTCCCCATCTGACTCTGTGGCCAACCACTGGAAGCCAATCTTGTAATCTCTCATATATTTGTATATCTTATATTTTGCCTGTTTCTCTAGTAAACCCTAACTGAGACACTGTCCATACATTAGGCTTTATACCTCTATGGAGCAGGTACATCATCTCTATTCAGTGGATGGGGAATTTAAAGCACAGAGACATTAAACAGTTTTCTAAATCCACAAGGATGCCTCCTGGCTCTAAAACATATTCCTTACCATGTACCTCATGGCTTTATTTTTTAAAGAATTGCTTCTCCTTTAAATACAGGAACAAATTATGTCTTACTGGCTATCACATCCTTAATACATCAGTTTGAAAAATAAGATGTTAGTATAGTGTTTTGACTTACATTAAAGTGAAACACATTAAAGACAAAATGTTTAAGAACATTAGAGGTCTTTTAACTTCATTAGTCTAAGTCTGACAGATTTAACATGCCTCTACAAAATGCAGTCTGCTCCAAGCATGCTGACAGCACAACTCTAAAATAAACTCTATTAATTAGCACAAGAATTAACAGCACCATTTGTTAACTTTGAAGGAAATTGTTATAGAATTCTGAAAAGAACTAGTTGGATTCTACTTTTGAAATGTAAACATGTTTCTCATATTCTTAATCAACAATTTTTGTCATAGCATAATAAAAATATACTGCTTTGAGATTCTTCTGAAAATAAATTTGTTGTACAATAATCACTTAGAATAATAGCTTATGTTGATTTAGTAAATACTATTGATCAGGCAAATACTCTGAGTACTTTTAAATGTCTTATTCAATCTTCACTATAACTTTGTGACATGAAAGACTATTTTTCACTTTTTACAGGGTTTTAAGATTTAAATGATAATAATATGTAATGTGAATTATGCAAGCACATCCTAACTCTGTATACATTAAGATCAAAGGTCAGTCTTATCTCCACTGTGCCCTGACTAGAGCCACTAAAAGGAGTTAGTATTCAGTGTCGCCTCCAGATTGTGTGTGTGTGGTTGTTACATTATTTACAAAGAAGAAAAACAAAATATGCATTGATTGTGTAAAAAAATCAAATTGTGGCAACATTCAGTAGGCAGCTGTTCAACTGAGTCTTTCATATGTATCTAAAATGGCCTCTAAATTTTATTATTCTCATGAAAATTTTGCCCTTTTGTTTGCTTATTTCTTGCAACTTCACTTTGCTAAATAAAATAAGTACAAGTTTATATACTAACTTGGTAGAATACAAGAATAAATGACTGAAGTACAATATGCATATCCAAAAGGCTTGAAAATCACCTTAAATTGCTAGCTCTGAAGTGTAAGGAGTTCCATTATGCTATTTTGTATTGGCAATATTTTAGCTGTTATGGAATCTTAAGTTTACTCTGTCCTTGTTCCCAAAATAACATTGTAAATTTCATAACCACACATTAATCAAGAGCCATTATTTTATGCTTTGTCCCTCAAATCTCAGCTATTTTTATAACCCAATCCTACATAAAAGTCCTTTTTTTGTCATTCGGTTGATTAGTTACCTAACTAATCTCAGGATTTCATTTTAAGTTTTCAAATTTCTCTGACTCTTATGACTTAACAGTTCTTCCTCAACAATTAAATATTCTAGAAACTGTGATAGACCCCAGAAATACAATGATGAATAATATATATGTTATGGACTAAACTATATACACTTTCAAAGAAATTGTATGTTAAAGTCCTACTTCTTAATATATCAAAATGTGATTGTACCCAGAGATTTGATCTTTGAAAAATATGGCCATATTTGGAGACTGTAACTATTTGAGAATTTCAGCTCCTTATGGCAGGTTCTTATTCCACTGCTTGGTGACCCTGTGGCAGGAGGTTAGGATTCAGATAGAGAAGAATCTCCACAGGAAGACACAGGAAGCACACAGCCACCTGCCAGCCAAGAACAGATGCCCAAGCTTGCTGGTTCCACCTTGCGCTTCGGGTGGTCAGAACTGTAGAAGCATGGATTCCTCTTGGCTGGCCATCCATGCTCTGACATTTCCTATGGTGCTTACAGAAGACTAACCACACTGCACTACTCAGCATCCCTTTGGTCCTTACTCTTATATATTCATGTGGAAACTGGAAGTTTAAAATTTCAGAAACAAAACTATACATATCTCAAGGATTAGAGAAACAACAAGTATTTCCAATTTGGAATTTCAGTTAAGATTAGATTTGTATAGCAATAAAACTAGAGAGAAGACAATGACTTTGGCACAAGAGAAAAAGTAATTATTTTCAAAACTGATGTCAATCCCCCTCCTTGCACAAGTGTTTTCCAAATGTCTGATAATTCCAGGAATCCCTTGTACTTGGAGGCAACATGGACTCATGGGCTGGTCCACAGGGACCACTAAATCTGCAGCTACATGACCCCTGGCAAGTTATTGAGCCTTAGTCCCAATTCATAATAAGAAAATTAAGAATTCATACTGAGGCTCAAGTGAGATAATCCAAATTAAAAGTTTTTACATATGCATGCACCCCACTAAGCTGAAAAATAGTTTTCTCGATCTACTGACCTAAAAACTATAAGAAAACACTATCAATTAATTTATAATCCAAGATAGAACATTGTTAAGTGACAACATTGAATTTACTAGTTCCAACAAATTAAAGACACTACCAAGTATTCTGAATGTCCTTTAGTTCTCTCTGAATTGTCAAATGAAGTGTAGACAGGCTGAAACTAGAAATGACAAAAGAAAGTAAAAATAAGCACAGACACCCAAAATGTGCCCCATCACTCATTAGGCTGGAATAATAAACACGGGTAAAGCAAGCTGCAAAGTTAACAGGAAACAGTGCTTCTTCCAAGGCCATGCTGAGGCTGGAATGTGCCATAATACCCCTTCTTCAAGTCACTGTTGCTTTCTTGGGAAGAAACTTTAGCTTCGTGCTCTTTAGGGAAGAGCTCTTACAAGCTCCTGCATTTAAAAACTAAAACCATTATTAGGTATGCTGCAATTTATGTTTATTTGTAAGATTTATTGTTGATAACACTGTAATAAGTTATTTTATGGGAGAAGGTTGAGCTGTTTATTTTCATTCAGTCATTTAGTTTTACCCTCTTTGAATGGTGCTCATTTGCTGACCTTCACTAAAGCCGAACAATTTTACAAAGAACCACTTCAAGTAATTTTTAGAAACTTCTATTTTTAAGTGATACTATTTATAGAGTAGCAGCAATTTTAAGTGGACTTTAGTTCATACGGAAGTTGCACATACAAGGGAATGCAGCATAGGAAAAGACAGGAGAGTGGCAGCATAGATGTATATTAAGATCATTCCTTCCTACTTAATGTGGACCACACTTGTCATGTTCACTCTCTTGGTTTATTGTAAACATCATTTGAATGTGTCAGGATCCTTTCCAAAATGCATAGGCAAGAAAAAAAGAGTGCAGCTCAAGGAGAACAACAGATTTTTTCTTTCTTTCAGGAGTGTTGACAACTGTAACAAAACTTATTTTTAAAAGGAAAGACAAGAAAACTGACCTTTGGCAAAAATATCTTAGCAGTTTCCTAGTGATCTCTACTATATTTCAGTCTGACGATACTGGAGTCCATAACACAGCAACACTATAAGAGAGAGACAGAAGTCTCTGGACACCTGAACTGCCAAGTAACTGGGACAATGGCCACACACTACACGGATGGGATGGGAGATAAGGGGAACCTGAGAACAGCTGACATTGTGAAGTCACTGCAACAGACCTGGACTTTCTTCCTCTGGGTTTTATGCTTTGAGAAGAATACAAACACGTACACACACACACACACACACACACACACACACCCTGTTCCATCAAGTACAACGTGGAACAGCACTGCTACATATGTTGCTGGCAGGTGCATACCAAAAGGGAGAGAAGGGGAGGTCAGAGTGCACAACATATGAGGCGCTAGATGAGCTGGCAGAGGTACAGTTGGCATCACTGCATCTGCAGGTTCAGCATACACAGATTCAACCAAGTGCAGATCAAAAATACTGAGAAAAGATACTGCGCACGCCTGTAATCCCAGCACTCAGGAGGCTGAGGTAGGAGGATCGGTGTGAGTTCGAGACCAGCGTGGGCTACAAAAGTGAGCTCAAGGCCAGCCTCAACTGCATAACGAGACCCTGTCTCAAAAAGACAAAAAAAAAAAAAAAAAAAAAAAAAAAAAAAAAAAAAAAAAAAAAAAAAAAAAAAAAAGAAAGAAAAGAAAAGAAACGATACTGCACCTGTACAGGACACATCAACTTTTTCATGTCATTATTCTCTCAATATAAAACAATAGCTCCTTATAAAGTATTCACATTGTGGTAGGTATTATAGGTAATCCAGAGCTTATTTAAAGTATACAGGGGAATGTACATAGGTTATACACAAACTCTATGTCATTTTATACAAGAAATTTGAGTATTCTCCAATTTAGGTGTCCACAGAGGTCTTGAACCAAATCTCCCATGGACACCAGAGGACAGCTATATAGTGGTGAACAAAATAGTTCCGGACTTACTGGACCTTACAGTAAGTAATACACCAATGGTGTATTAGTAGCATAGAATCTTGTGCTTCTATATAATTTTTTTCTCAAACCTTTTATTTATCTCTCAGTCATTGCTCTGCTTACTAAGTATGCACAATATTCCCATCAGAGTAAATAGAACCTTAAGTTTTGCAGGTAGGTTTATTTCTCACTTCTAATTCATCAGAAAATTCTACCAGCCCTTATAAATATACTTCGCATATTTAAAGAGAGTTTTTATGTCATCTAATATTTTGTAATTGGATAAAGGTAACTGATAAGATAAGAATTTAAATATATTTCAAAGATAATAAAAAGATAAAATAATGGTTCTAGTATAATAATGTCATTAAAATTGTTATGCTAAAATGCTGTTGGCCCTTGATTTCAAATTTTCCTATAGAATGTTATAGCTGTTATCTATTAACATTTTACAGGAATTAGGTCCTAAAAGACAACCAGGACTGATAAAAGAACAGCTCCTTGACGATACTTTCACTAGTTTGATACTCAAATTGGATTATAATAGTCAAACCCACTGCTCACACTTCAGTATTTGCATACTTGACCTGGATTTTGAACAAATGAGACTTGGAGGCCAAATAAATAAAAAATAAAAATAAAAAACATACCTGGGCCAAGAAGAGAAGTGGTATTTTGCCTTTTGCTCTCCATGGCTAGCCAGGGCCCAGACATGTCGGGGATCTACAACTCTTATGTTCACTCAATGTCACAAGCAGGGAAGTTGTTGCACCCAGAGGACAGAAGTCAACAGGGTAAACTGTACTAAAATGAAGTCATTTAAAAGGGACCTGTCCCTATACTTGCAAAGGAAGCCATGTAGTCAAGCAAGATGTGACCTAGCTAGCAGATAACACCTGTAGAGCAAAAACTATAGAGGAACCAAGAGGCTCCTGGCATGGTCTCAAAAATAACTAGGAGCCTTAACTGACTTTGACATATATACAGAGAGAGGTTAATTTTGTTCAACACATATCTTACTTAGACTTGGTCTTAAATTCCCAGCAGAAAAATATAACCAAAAAGATACACAGAGTAATAGGGACATTAAAAAAACAAAAAAAAAACTAGGCTACATATAAAAAGGAGCCCCAAACACAACACTAGCCCCTATTGGTAGTCTCCAGCTATTCCTGGAGCTTACAACTATTATAACTCAACAGTGACAGCTATAGAGGCACCATGTAAATCTTTAAACTTTTTAGTGTAGACAGCCCTTCAAAACTATAGAGCCTTCAATTTCTTCATGGCCAAAACCAGATAAATTTGTAAACTCATAAATGAGATTTGCAGCCAGGTGTGGTGGCACATGCCTATAATCCCAGCACTTGGGAGGCTTAGGCAGGAGGATCACTGTGAGTTCAAGACCAGCCTGACCTACAAAAGTGAGCTCAAGGCCAGCCTGAACTTCATAGCAAGACCTTGTCTCAAAAAGACAAATAAATAAATAAATAAATAAATAAATAAATAAATAAATATAAATGAGATTTGCTATCTTGATTAATAATGTACCTCAAGTAGAAGACCTTAAGCCAATAAAAAATTCATCAGACTTCTAGATAACTTTCATGAGCACAGATACCTAGGACCCAGCTGGTTACAATCCCTATTCCAATCCCTTCAAAACTGTGTGGACTTGACTCCTTCCATTACCCCCCAACATGCACTTTGTCCTGGCTCTTCTGTATGGGCCATAGAGTCATAATCTCTTGGTAAAACTTGTCTCTTCTCTCCTAAAGGCTGTCAAACTCCAACCTGTCACAATGATGAGCTCATGACAATGTGCCAGGCCAGGGCCCATTAGGCTGTTCTTCTAAAGAGATCTCATAACTGCCAACCTCCAGCAAGACTTCTATAACAGGTCCCCTACGGAGGCCACTAGGAGAATATTCCATACTGTCACTTCTATTCCAACCCTCCTTAGCTCAAAGAAGCTACATCAGTTGTTATTATCACTCTTTCTTAATGGCAGCTAGGAATGCTTCAAAAGGAAAAAGGCAAGAGACAGTGTTGTTCTTATAAGTACGCAGCTAATAAGAAAAAGGACCAAGATGGAATCTGGGCTAGTCAGCCTTACACAGAAAATAACACACACCAGGTTCAAAGCTAATTCAAGCCATATGAATAGTTAAGCTTAGAAATGTAAAAGCTTAGAAATAAGCACGGAACTAAAGTTTCTTTATAAGAAAGCAACAGTGACTTGAAGAAAGGGTGTTGTGACATTCTTTCCTAACACATGAAAAATGCTAATGAGTTAAAATAAGGATAAATAGTAAAACTTTGGAAGCAGTTCCGCAGACAAAATGGAGGGCGATTCCTCCACACCCAGCACTGAGCTTTAAAAAACTTTACAATAGAGAAGATCTGGTTTTCCTTTCAAGCTCAGTTTCCTTTAAATTCTGAAGTCTGGGTAACTGGTTTGGAGAACCTGAGTCACAATTGGTCATTTTAAACCCATGGTGCCACTGTGAAAGATGACCACTGGTCAAGGGACAGGTTCCTGTGTTCTACCTGCCCATAAAGGACCTAGATGAAAAGATCATACTGGCACCGCACTTTCTAGAACCCCTCACACCCTTGAGCTATTTGTCTTATGGTTTCAATAAGTCTCTGCTAATGTCCCCCTCTGTCTGTGACTATTCTTCAGCTTTGTGAAGCAGTGTCTCTGTTTCACACGCTGTATGCAGCACTGCATGTCTAAATAGCCCTACTCCTCACCATGCTACATCACCTCTTGATCAGAGATGCCCACACCTGAGTGGCGTCACCTGAGTGATTTCAATGGCCATTTCATTGGTCCCTGTTATGGTTTGTACCTAGTTGTCCCTCCCAAAGCCTCATATAAATCATGGGGCTATCAAGAGCACGTCTCAAGTGGTGAGCCAAGGGACCAGGATGGGGCTTGAGAGGCATGGCCAAGAGAGGCATGAACCATTAGACTGACAGCACGTGCTGTCAGAGCACCCCCCTCAGGTGGCTGTCTCTCAGAGGTATGGAGAGAGTCATCCTGGACACAGTGGCATAGTCTCAAGATGTTGCTATGTAATTCAGGCTGCTTTAAATTATGAAACCCCCAGTAACTGAGGTAGATAAACCTTTCCTTTCCTAAGCTTGTGTGTCTGGTATTTGTCCCAGCAATGAGAGAAAAGTAACTAAGACAGAATTTGGTACCAAAGGAGTAGGGCTATTGCTGTGGCTAAACCCTACCATGTGGACTACAAAATTTTGGGAATGGCTTGTGGGAAGAAATAGGAAAGGTTTAGAGATGCCTATGAGCAAAGCACTAGAAAAGTTTTGGCATTCCTGTAGGGGAGGTTCTGATCAGAGCTCAGATTAGAAAACTGATAGAAAGCCAATCTGTAAAGACCAGGTTGTGGAGGTTTCTGATGGAAAGAAGGACTACACTGGCTGTTGGACTCCAGATCATTTGTTTTGGCTTGACTCAAAATCTGTCTGAATTTTGCCTGTGTCTAGAGACTTTGTCTAAGACTGAACTTAAACATGGAGGACTAATTAATCTTTCAAAGGAAATCTCAAAGCCCAAAATATTGGGCCAGTGGCCTGGGTATTGCTGGTGGCTCTTAGTCAAATATATGTTGAGAATGAAGAGCAAAGAGCCCAGCAGAATGATTTAAAATGTTGTGAGTTAGGCCAAAAAGAAAGCTCCAGGAAGGCTGGGACTGCAAAGATACAGCTGAGATCTCCATTGCCCAGTGAAACAAAAGAGTGGCAAAGATGTCCTGGGGGCACCACATGAGTGACAGGTTCTCACCCTTTGCAGACTCAGAACCACAAGGGTAAAGGACCTTGCTTTGAGGAGAAGCCATAGAGCCCCATGTTCCAGAATGGAGGCAGTGGTCACACCAGGTTCCAGAATGGAGGCAGGGGTCACACCAGACTACAGAATGGTGCCAGCATAAAGACTTTGTTTGTTGGAATCAGGGTTAGAGTGCTCAGAAATCCAGACACTTGATGCCTACAGCTAAGAGAAAAGGAAACTTGGCTACTGTTCCAGCTGGCAGCAGACCTTGGCATCATCCATGTAGCATTGGTTTTGGGTGCATACAGAATGCAGGTGTTCTGAGGTTAAGAAGGCTTGCACCTCAATTTCAGAAGAAGGCCTGGGAGGCCTGGGAGTGTGCCCTGAGGAGGACAGTGTGTGAAGCTGGGAGTGAGAAGCCTACTCCAGGGAAACTTCAGGAGTTTGGAAAAGGCAGGAATGTGGATCATGTAAGGAAAACTACAAGGGAGCAAAGCTGGCCTAAGAGAGAAGCTATGGGAGCTACAACCACCTGAAGTGCCCTAAGGGTACAGCCACAGGGAACTCAAAATTTGCCACAGATTGCTTCAGATGTTCCACATGGAATTATATGGCTTAACATTTGCCCTGCTGGATGTTGGACTTGATTTGGCTCCAGTGGTTTGTATCCTCCTGTGTATAACTTTTGGAATGGCAAAGCTTATCTCATGCCTTTGAATGTTCAATGTATTTAATTTTTCATTTGTATAGGGGCTGACAGTTGAGAGTTTGCCTTGGATCTTGGAGGAAACTTGGAACTTGGACTTTTCAGCAATGCTGAAACTCTTGGGACTTTGGAAACTCTTAGAGATGAGCTAAAATGTGTTCTGCAGAAAGGAATGTACATGAGACTTAGGGGGTATATTAGTTACTTTTTAATCGTTGCCAAGACAAATACCCGACACTCAAAATGAAGGAAGGAAAGGTTTATTTAGCTCACAGTTACTGGACGTTTCAGTCCATGTTCAGCTGGCCCAAGGCTGAGAGGAACAGAACAGAGAGCATCCAGTTCATGGCGGCGGAACAGCAGCAAATGGCAGCAGAGGCAGCCAGTCAATCAGAGCAGCAGAGCAGAAGTAATAGCTAGAGCTCCAGTCTATCTCTCTGTCTCTCTTTATATTACATTCAGGCTCTCCACCTTAGCTCCCGCCCTAGGCTACACCCATAATCCCAGAAGTACTTCCACCCATAATCCCATCAGTACTAAAACCTATAATCCCAGGGATCATGGATCAAGTCTCAAACTCTAGAAGTCCCCGCCCAGTGACTCCATGAGGCTTTGGGGGGACTACTAGACATAAACCATAACAGGGGCTCCAGGGGCAGAATGTTACGGTTTCTATCTAGTTGTCGCCCCAAACCCTCATGTAAATCATGGAACTGTCAAGAATGCATCTCAAGGGGTGGGTCCAGGGGACCAGGACAAGGCATGAGGGGCATGGTCAAGAAAGGCACAGCTCTGCGTTCCCACGATTAACTTCCTGTTCCAGCCCAGCCCAAACCCTACCTCTGGGAGCTGAGCCTGCGCACCCGCCGCGGTTAAGCCCCTGTGCCCCTCTGCCCTGCCTCTGCGTTGCCGCGACTAACTTCCTGCTCCAGCCCAGGCCCAAATCACACCCCTGGGAGCTGAGCCTGCGC
>PVJA010008791.1:0-12805 GCA_004027025.1 Myocastor coypus
ATGTAATATGTCAACTTTCAAAGAAAAAAAGGGGGAAAAGAAAAAAAAAAAGTAATGTGGATTTAGAAAGGTTAATGTTTAGTTGTTTGATCAATCTTATATACCTATATGTATTAATCTAAACTGATCCGATGATGAAAATATGTAATATAACCATTGTTAAATTTAAACAATAAAAGAATTGGAAAAAAAATAAAATTCTTGGGGCTGGGGAGATAGCTCCGTGGCACAAGTGCCTGTCTGGCAAGTGCAAGGTCATGAGTTCAAACCCCGGTCCTGCAAAAAAAAAAACTTTTTTTTTTTTTTTACTAAAAGTGGGAAGAAAAACAACACTATCTCTACTAGATAATATGTAGGCCAGTATGCTGACATGGGGTTAAAACTTCTGCATCGTCTTGTGAAAACACTCGCTTGCTTGAGTGTTATGTTCTCCTGTCCTGGTCTCCAGAAGCAGTGAGCATTCCGGCAGAGAATATGTGTCCCGTCCACACAGTCTCTTTCCTCTCTCCTCTATTTCCTCCCTAGGTGTCCACGCCCAAAGCTGGTTCTGGGAAGGTCAGCTGCAGTAAGAGTGTCACTTAGTCATCTAAGGATCACTGGCCCTTGGTGGAAGGAACGGCTCTTTTTCTCACTCGCTTATCCCTGGATCACCCTTGAATAGTGGCAGTCTCTGCCCTTTTGAGTGCCATGGATCTGCATTCTCTGTGCTAACTACATAGGGACTTTTAGCTGCTTTGTTTCTTGGTGCCAATGGCAGGGCCTCTGGTTCCATGTGCCCTCCTGGAAAGCTAACAGCTACCTTCTACATCATCAGTGCCCTGTATTGGTCAGGGTTTTACTTAGAGGAACAGAACAGATATAATATAAGGAATGGATATTAACACAAAATATACAATCTATAAGAAATTATAAAATTGGCTTACAGTAGTCAGCCAGAGTCAGTTGAGGAAGCATGCAGAGGGCATTTGCACACTCTGGACTGAAGAATTCAGTCCCTGGGTTTGAACTTCAGTACAGCATTCTGTGTAAGTCTCTATCTGTCAGCTGATGGGTCTGCACTGGAAGACTGAAGTGTCTGTAACGGACACTGAAGTGTCTGTAATGGACAATGAAGAGTCTGTGATGGGTGCCGAAAGATCCAAGCTGGAGACTGAAGAGTCTGCGCTGCAAGCCAGACGTTGAAGTCTAGGCTGAATGTGAAGACTGAAGCTTCTCCAACGAAGTAAAGTCTTGATTTCTTCCTCAGCCCTTTAAAAAGTCTCTTTGTGCTCAGTCATTCTGACGTGGGCCCATTGTGCCCTAGGGTAGAACCAATAATACCCCAGGATGGGCCCTTGATCCCACTCTAGAGAGGAGCCAATCATATGCTAGGCAGGCCCTGATCAAGCTCCAGGGAGGAACCAATTGTACCCCAGGGTGGGGTTCCCACCAACAGGGAACCGGGCCACTGAGTCATCTAGCCAAGTTGACACAATGTATCAACCATTACATGCTCAATATTGTGCCTGCTCACTGGGTCACTGCCCATGTTGGCTAGCCTTTGTTGCAGACGTGACAAGGCATTTCAAAGCACAATGCCTAATACAACCGATATGTATTGATTCTCACAGCTCTGTGGTTGATAAGAATGTACCTTGTCTGCCTTGGCTGGGTCCGGCTCCTATGTTGGCCTCACTTACACTTCTTGAGTTGATCTGTTGTCCCCTGAGGTGACAGAAGTGACCTGGACTCATTCACAGAGTGGCTGTCATAAGAGTACCGAGAACAAACTAAAATTTTCATGGAATGCAATCGAGTCACTTTTTTTTTTGTTGCTGTTGTTGTTGTTTTATTTTTTGCTGCCCATGCTTTTTGTGTCATGTCTAAGTATTCCTATAAGGTTTTTTTTTTTTTTTTGTACTTGCATTTAGGTTTTTGATCCATTTTGAATTTTTGTATATAGTGTGAGGTAGGGGTCCAGATTCATTTCTTTACATATGGATATCTACCTCTACTTGTACCATTTATTGAAGGGACTGTTCTTTCCTCCCATGGAATGATCTTAGCACTTTTGTTGAAAATTAATTGTACATTGGTGTGTGAGTTTATTTCTTGATCTTTGATTCTGCTATTGATCTACATGGCCATCCATGTGGCAAAATAACCTTTTAAAAATGTAAATCCAATCACATCTCTTCTTTACTTACAATGTTCACTGACTGTTTATAGAATAAAAAATAAATTTCATTCCTCATTTGCTGAACTCTCTATATCTAGCCTCTCTGTCTCCGGGCTGCAGCCACAGAGGTCAGATTTCTAGCCTTTAACTTTGCCAAGCTATGCTCACTTTCCCATCTTCACATCATCATTTTCTGTTGGGAAAACCCTCTTCTGCCAGATCTCCTCACTGCTAATCCCTTTCTGTCATTCAGTTTGTAGCTGCGTTGTCTCCTGTGCAGACAGAATTGTTTCAGTTCCCTCAGGGTCCATGTATTAGAAGCTTAACCTCAATGTAGCTGTGCTGAAGTGGAACTTCAAGAGATGATGAGGCCATGATAGCTCTGCCCTCAGGAATGGATTAATGGTACCATGAGATGAGTTTGCTCTCTGTGAAAGCCTGAGAGAATGTTTTCTTTCTAGGCGACTCTACTTTGGTACACTATATATTTTCAATCCCTTTCCTCTGTAGCCCCATAATCTCCTTGAACAGAAAATTTGGAAAACCAGTGAGTAATAGCATGTTGTAGCACAGGTTCTCTTAGGTCCTGAGTCCTCATTGACCTTGACGAGCTAGGGCCAAAATATTGGCTATCCTTGCAGCCCTTCTTTTTCTATAATTTTTGGTCGGTGAACTTATATTCTTAACCCTCCAGAAGAGAAGCTTAGTAATACTATTACTCTGTAACATAGGTATTTGAGATTAACATCACTGTCTTTCTGAGTATCAAACATCTTAGACTTAACTTGGAATTGGTATTATCTATCAATCATTGATAGTCTAATAAATCTCTATAAAATGTGATAAAAGCAGTTACACAGTTTTACAGAGAAATTTAGAAATCTAAGCATACACAAAATTGTAGTTTGTCAATGCTATGGTATTTTTCATAGTCTCTTACTCTCATTTAATACCCTTTTTTTGTTTTCTTGTAAACCAATCATTTATTTGAGAGAGAGTATAGCGGTAACTGAAATTAGATTAGAAGCAGCACACATCTAAAAGACCAGAAGGACCGGTCTTTTGCTATCCTCATTGTGAAAAACCTTTTGGAGGTTCTTAGGACCATTATCTAATTCATCCTGTGCATGGTTTTGCACCTGCCATGTTTCCTATCTTTTCTGCTTGCAGTCACTTCATTGTTTAACCTTTAAGTCCTCGATTTCCATTTAGATGTGTTTTGCCTCTCCATTTTTATTTCTTTTGAGTTCTTGCACTAGGGAGACTATACAGTATTTACACATGTAGGTATGGTTTATTTCATTATGAAAAATCTTCAAGATACATCCACTTATGTATGAAGTCTTCTAGTTTATCATTCTTTATAGCTGAGTAATATTCCATTGTATAAAAATATCACATCTTTTTCAACCATTCTTCAGATGATGTGAATTTTGGTTGTTCCCAAGATTTGACTATTAAAAATTGTGCTGCTATAAACATAAGTACACAGATATCATTATGATATGGTGTTTTCAGTTCTTCTGGGAAAATTCCCAGTAGAGCAATAGCTGGATTGAATGAGATTTCCAGTTCTAGTTTTTTAAGTAGTCTTCACACTGCTTTCCATAATGGCTGCACCAGTCTGCATTCCCACCAGCAGTGGAGAAAGGTTCCTTTTCCCCACAGCCTCTCCAACATTTGTTTTTTACTGTGATCCTTCCAGATAGCTGACACTGACAACAGTTCTACAAAGCACTGTATATGGTTTCAAAGTAAACCCTGAGGGGATTGACTGACCTTGGGTGACACAAAAGTTCCATGTTTTGTTATACAGGTCTTGCTTTAACTTGCCCTTAACCACCAGCAGAAAAGTTTAACCATGAGCCATAAAACGTAAAGCTAGATTAGTATGCTGAGCTGTAAAAGGCTTAACTCAACAACTTCCAACATTGCCTGTTTTGTCAATAATCCACTGGGATCATGGAACATTGGATTATGTATATAACTACTTTCTCTTAGTTCAATGAGAAGGAATTTTTTGTACCAATAACAGTTAGAAAAATTATCACATATACACACACCCCTGTGCTCTGTATAACTACTAGGAGGACAACAATATGCATCGTATCAAATATTGGGAATGTACTACTCATGTGTTGTGAAACTGGCACATTGTTATTTTTTTGGATGAAAACCACAAATCACTTTATTCAAATTAATAACATAAAAACAGCTGGCTCAAGGAGCCACATGTGTCCCAAGTGTAGCCTACCTGTGTGGTGGAACACCTTCTTCCATGGCCATTTGGAAGAGCTGAAGCTACAAGGAGAGGTGGAATTGAGTGGTTTTACTTTTCGTATTATAACATTTATGCTAAAGTAACTTCATCTGATCAACTTTCCAGGTCTTCAGTGTGAACTGCCATGTGCCTCCCTGCACAGTTTCAGCACTTTGTTGAAACTTTCGCAGAGCTTCACATCAGGCTGGTTCTGTGTGCACCCCAGAAACTGCTCCACCTCAAAGTAGCAGGGGGTTCCAGTCTCCTGCTGCTGCAACTGAACCCTCTCAGGCTCCTGATAAGTGAGGTTGGGGTTGGCAGGCTTACCGCTGCCTCCTCCACTGAAGCGACCTGTGATAGCATGGCCCAGGATGTGCCCCATGGCAGAGCCCACAGCCATACCTGTTGCGGTCCTGGCCATCTGGGCCATCAGACCAGGTTGTTAGGGCGCAGCAGCAGCAGCAGCAGCAGCAGGTGAGCCCACAGTCGATGGTGGGGCCACCACAGGGGTCTGGGCCACTGGGGCTGGTCTGGGTGCTGGCTGGGGCACAGCTTGCATCTGAGGGGCCCAGCTGGCTGGAAAGGGAACGTGGGAAGTGCAGCTTCAGCTTCTATAAGGCATCTTCAACACACCCTATTTCTTATTAAAAGTAATTTAAAAAATAAAAATAAATGGCACCATGAGAATGGGGCTATTGTAAAAGTGAGTTGTTTCTTATTGCTGTTCTGCCCATCCACCTGCTTCCATAAATGGTACATGGATAAGCACCCCCAAGTTGCTAGCCCCTTGATTTTAGATTTCCCAGTCTCCAGAATTGTAACAGATAAATCTATCTTCTTTATACATTATCCCATCATATGTTGTATGTAGTAGCATAAAATCATCTCAAAAATCCACTAAAAGATAGCCCAGTCATTATCATCTTACTTCCTGTCATTCAATAGGAAATAGCATTTATTATTCTATATTTTTGTTTATGAATTATTTTTTGTCTGGTAGAATGCAAGTCTCATGAGAGTAAGAACCCTGTATGCCTCTGTAACCCCCACAGCCAAGAGAAATTTAGATCTAAAATGTCTCCTGAAATTTTCATGTATGTGTAAAGTGATTGAATGAAGGAGTGCTGTACTCATCAGTGGGCTTATTCCTTAGGAGGTGAAGCCTGGTTGAAGTTGTTCCCAGACCCTCCCTGCTCTCTCTGCTGCTGTACATGAAGATTCCCTCTGCTCAATTTTTCTCCCCCTCTCCTCATACTTCCTCCCTACATCTCTTGGTTTCCTTCCAATTTGCTAAAAAAAAAAAAACCCTCCATTTCTTATTTTTTTCTTTTTAAACCACTTTTAATAAGAACAACGTGACAGTTTCAAAACACATTAGTAGGACAGCCACAATAATTGATACAATGCATATTATTGTCTTCATAGTAGTTGTTCAGAGTACAAGATGCAGAGATGATAACTTTTCTAAACACTATTGGGACAAATATTTCTTCTCATTGAACTAAAAGAAAGTACTTGTATACATAGAGCAATATTCCTTAATAGTAGTGGGTTATTGACAGAACTGGCAATGTTGGAAGCTGTTGACTTGAGTCTTTTACAGCTCAGCATACTAATCTTGCTTTACTTTTTATGCCTTGTGGTTAAACTTTTCTGCTTGGGGGTTAAGGCCAAGTTAAAGCAAGACCTGTAAAACAAAACATGTAATTTTCGTATCTGACAAGGTTAGTCAAATTTCCCCAGGATTTACCTTGAAACCATGTACAGCATTTTACAGAACCTTTGTCGGTGTCAGCCATCTGGATGAGTCATGGCCATTACTTGACCAATTTGCTCTCTGTGAAAGCCTGAGAGAATGTTCTCTTTAGGTGACACTCCTTAGGTGCACTGTACATCATCAATCCCTTTCCTCTGTGGCCTCATAATCTCCTTGAAAAGAAAATTTGGGAAACCACTGAGTTATAGGACGTTACAGTACAGGTTCTTTTATGTCCTGAGTCCTCACTGACCTTGAAGGGTTAGGGCCAAAATATTGGCTATCCTTGTAGTCCTTCTTTTTCTCTAATTTTTGGTCTGCAAATTTAAGTTGTTAACCCTCCAGAAGAGAGGCTTGGTGATTCTGTTATTCTATTACATAGGTACTTGAGCTTAGCCTCACTGTTTTTAAATACTAAATGCCTTAGGCTTAACATGGAACCAGTATTTTCTGTCAATCATTAATATTCTAATAAATCCCTATAGAATGTGATTTTAAGAACTTGTTACACCTTTTTACACAGAAATTTAGCAATCTAAGCATATATGAAAATGTAGCAGGTCAATCCTAGGGTATTTTTCCTTGTCTCATTTTCTCATTAATTACCTTTCTTATTTCCTTTAAAACATTTACTTGAGAGAGAGAGAGTATAGAAATAATTGAAATTACATTAGAAGCAGCACACATCTAGAAGACCACCTGAAAAGGTCCATCTGTCAGAAGAGAGCTGGGACTGTCAGGAGACTGGGTTGATATAAAATGACAAACATTCCAAGCATGATTTTAGTCTTACATGCCTCCCTGTTTCTTATTGTCTAACTTTTACATTTTGTTTTCCACAGGGTCTCATTATGCAGGTGGGAGTTGTTGTGATCCTCCTGTTTTCTGCCTCCCCAGCACTGGGATTATAGGCATGCACCACCATGCCCCAACCTTGTTACTGGTTCAGTGCATCCAGGAGTGGGGCCAGTGTGGCATGTGGAATAGGGGATCAAACCTGGGTCCCTGCTCTTTCCTAAGCAGTTGCTTAATCTGCTGAGCTATCTTGCTGTCCCTAACTTCCATTTTGTTATTTGTACTTTGGGTTTCTCATATGGGAAACCATACCACATTTAAGCTTCCATGTATGATTTATTTCATTACCATTAGATTAGATTTGGAGAACAAAGTGTTTTTGTTTTCTGGAGATCAGTGAAATGATCTTAAAAGATTAGAGAAAGAATAAAGAGCAAAAATTCATCAGGAAGGGATTCAAGAAAAATGGCAAGGACTGAGTTGGGCAGAGCAGATATGCTAGGCCTGGATGTGGCCTGCCCCACCAAAAGTCATGCAGGTCAGGAGGTGGTGCCCGGTGTGGGTTAGGCTGAAGTGGAGGCACCACCCTGAAGAGGTCCATCTGTCCGAAGGGAACTGGGTCTGCAAGGGTGGGATTGGCTGTTAGGAGACTGGGTTGATATAAAAGTTGTGAGACAGCCTCACAGCGCTCACCGCACCCACCCTGATCTTGGAAACTTTCAAACTGTGATTATGCAATACCCAACACTGAAGAAAAGAGGAGACATTTACTTTGACTCATGGTTTCTCTATACTTAGCCAACAGTTGGTTGGCTCTGGAGCAAAACCAGCATGGTGGGAGGGCACAGTGGAGGAAAGCTGCCCAGACCATGGCAGCCAAGAGGCAGGGGCAGAGCCCAGAATAAAGACAAGCTCCCTTGCAAGCCACCCCATCAGTGACCCACTTGTTCCAACCAGGCTTGACCTCTGAGCTGCAGTTGGCAGTGAACTCATCACTAGATTAGCTGCAGATGAATACAGTCTCACCAATATCTACTCACATTCCATGCCCCAGAGACTGCAGGGGACATTTGATGTCTAAACCATAACATATGCAGAGGTTGGGGCAGGGGTAGGGTCTGTGAGCCAAGCAAGGTGGCTGTGGGGCTCAGGTGGCAGAGAGAGGCAGAGTGGCAGAGAAGGAAAGTGTGGGGTATGCTCTCTACCTGTGGATTTTCACATGAGGACTTTATAAAATGGCAAAAGCAGCGGTCTGGTAGAGCTCTGGAGGCTTCAGAGGACCATGCTCCCACCAATAGGGGAAGCCACTACTATATATATATATATATATATATATATATATATATATATATATGCATATTTATATATACTATATATATGTATATACTATATATATGTATATACTATATATATGTATATACTATATATATGTATATACTATATATATATGTATATACTATATATGTATATACTATATATACATTTAGTATATATATACATTTAGTACAGGGTCTATAGGGTCTTACTGCACAGATCAGACTTGTAGTTATCCTCCTGATTTCAACCTCCCAAGTGCTGGCATTAGAGGAGTGCACTACCAGACTCAGTCTCAATCCCCATCTCAGCATGTCCTGGAGGCAGGGCCAGCATGGCACACTGGGGATTGAAACCAGTACCCTGTGCCTGCCTAAACAGGCACTTCAGTCTGCTGAGCTATCTGGCCAGCCTGCCATCGCTTTTAAGAGGATATAAAGATGGGCTGGTAGGATTCACCTGTAACTTCAGCACTCTAGGAAGCTATCGTTATTTTCTCATTGCTGGAACAAGATATCTGACACCCATAAGTGAAAGGAGCAAAAGTTTATATCAGCTCACAATTTGTAGAGGTTTCAGTTCCTAGTTAGCTGATTCCAAGGCAAGGCAGCATGACCAAGGAGAAATAATCCGTGGTGAGGCAGGCAGGAAGAATCCAGCAGCAATTCCCTTCCACTCCAGGCTATCAGCCTATTGGTTTGGCCACAGTACATCTTCCCATTATCCACAATTTAGTCATCACATACCCTTAATCTATATTCACACATCCCAGATCCAGCTACTTCTGAAAGATCCCATTATGAACACAAGAGGCTTTATGTGACATTTAGATACAAACCATAACAGAAGCTGAGGTAGAGGATCATAAGTTCTAGTCCAGCCTGGGCAACTCACAATTTAAAGAGACCCTGTCTCAAGAAAATTTAAAAGGCCTGAGGATGTAGCTCAGTGGGAAGGCCTTGGGTTCAATCCTCAGTACTGGGAACAACAACAGTATTTGAGACTAGTTGGTATCCTTCAAGGAGGCCTGAGTAATAATCAGGCTGGACACATTCATAGATCTATAGAAATGGCCAGTGTATTAGTTAGCTTGATGTCACTGTGACAAATTACCTGAGAAAAGTATCTTAAAAGATTTATTTTGGCTCATGGTCTCAAAAGTTTCAGTCCATGGTTGTTTGGGCTCACTGCTTTCAGGGCTGTGGAGAGGCAGAAATAGCAGGGCAAAAGGATGTGGTAGAGGAAACTACTCACCTCCCAGTGGTCAGGAAGCAATGAAGGAGAAAAGGTCTGAAATCCCAAGATCACTTCCTGCCCCAGCCCCTGAGGTGATCTAACTTCCTTCCACTAGGTCCCACCTCCTACAGGTTCAACTACTTCCTACTGGCATCTTAAGGCTAATGATGAAGTCTTGAACACATGACCTTTGGGATCAAACCATAACACTGAATGAGAGCAGCAGTGGGGATGTGAATGGAGATGGGGTCCTTGGTGTTAAGAAGGGCACAGCAGTCATAAAACCTGAGTTGTCACCACTTATGAGTCCTTATTACTGTTTCAAGGCTGAAGAGGTTAGGAGAAACTTGGCTTAGTGGAAGTAAGTAGAGCCTTTAATTAACTAATTATGATTCATTTTCAAAGCTCCACTGAATTAGTAGTGACTTTGTTATTCTGCCTCTTTTAAAGGCATACTAAAAGAACACTAGGAATAGTGTATGGGATGATGCATATTTTAGCCAATAGCAGTGTGAAGAGCTCTGGTCTCTTGCTAATACTGGGGTTATATGTGGTGCCATCCTGAGGAAGTCTGGCGAAATCACTTGTGTCTAGAGGCAAAAAAAAAAAAGTTTAATTTTTAATGTTATATTTTCCTGTGCAGGCTACATCTTTTTTAAAAAAACTTAAGCCTCGTTTTTATCTGGGATAACCAAAGATAGACAAAGGCTGGGTTGCTAACAGAAGTAATATAATGATTTTATTGATGGGCCCCACAGTAGCCTCGGTTTTTGAAAGCCCTGGACCCTTTCCCAATGGTGGCATCACTGGGCTGAGCCATTCCTTCTGCCACAGCTACCACCTCTTTCCTTAGGGAAGTTCATCCTCCCCCTCTTCTAAACCTATCAGCAGACCTTACATTTCTTTTTTTAAAGGCTTGTTTGTTTGTTTATTTGGTACAGGATCTTGCGATGCAGTTCAGACTCAGTAATTCTCCTGTCTCAGCCTCCCCAGCGCAGGGATTGCAGGGGTGCACCACCACACCCAGCTTTGTTGGCCCATATAGCATGCAATACAAAGGATCAAACCTGTGTCTTTGCACTTGCCAGGGAGGTGCTTAGACAGACAAGCTATCTTCTTGGCCCTGGACCTGCATTTCTTTAAAAGCTCCAAACTAAAATTCTTACATGGTTCAAAATTCTCCCTACCTCTGAGATCTGAGGACAGTTAAATGACATCTGCACGCAGTCAGTGACAGGTTTTTCAGAGGTGCAGTAAAGAGATAGGGAAGATAAAAGAAGTCTTTATTAACTCTAAGACATGAGAGGATCAAGGCAGATGGGTCAGGTAGATCTTCCAGCCTGAGACAAAGAAAGCTGGGACTTTTACAGACTTTTGCTAGGGGTGGAGTTTGAGGGGGTTTTTCAGAAATATCTGCGGAGCTGAGTGGGATCTTCCCTGAGTGGTAGGAAGGGTGAAAGAAAATTGTACCCTCAGCTGAGTTGGAGAAGAAGCAGGGAGGTGGTCTCTGGGGAGATAAACTGTTGTTCTAATATATAATACTAATATATATATAATACTTCCATCCCAGTCGTATTATATGACCACCACAATAATCCAACAATTTATAGTGGGGCCAGAACCTATCAGTCAAGGTATTATATAGAATTCTGCACATACACACTCTACCCTACCCAGGTAGGTGTGTGTGTGTGTGTGTGTGTGTATGTCATCAGGTTTTGAGTTTCTGGGCTTCTCCTTCCACAGGTAGTTTCGAGGTTCTACTTGTCTCATATAACTGGGCAAGAACAAAAGGCAGAGAGGTTTTCCACTTATGAAGAGAAACATTCTGTAGAGTAAATTTGGGCCACGAAGAAAAAACAACGTATGTTCTACAGCTTGATGGCAGAGGACCAGGAAGGACAACATAGCAGCACCCAGCTCACTGGTGATTATCCTTTTGTATCTCCCACTTCTGGGGTAATGTCTGGTCTCTTCCATCCCAGAGAAGAAAGCTAGCACTGTTTGGATGGTTCTGGCACAGTTTGGTGAACTGTTCTGCACATGTGTCCTGGGACTTAGTAATTATGAGACAAGGCCCACTTCCCCAGCCCATTTGTCTTGCCCCTAATCTGCTGTCATCCAGTGTGAGAGTGAGGGTTAGATTGAAATTGAAGATCACTCTTCTACTCATCTGTTTTTGTACTTTTTTTTTTTTTTTTTTTTTTTTTTGGAAAGAATCTATAAGGTGTTCAGGATCTCACTACTAGATTGAACTCATAGTGATCTGCCTGTTTACAGCCTCTCAAGAGCTGAGATTACAGGTGTGCAACACCATGTTAAGTCACAGTGTGCCCCAGGGATGGGCTGGCACAGCAGGCCTGGGGATTGAATTCCCTGGCCCCTTTAATCCGCTGAGCTACTTGAAAGATGCAACCATGTACAGTGCTTTGTAGAACTGTTGTCAGTGTCAGCCATCTGGATGAGTCATTGCTTGACCAGTTTGTTCTCTGTGAAAGCCCGGGAGAATATTTTCTCTCTTGGTGACTCTCCTTAGGCACACTGTACATCGTCAATCTCTTTCCTCTGTGGCCCCATAGTCTCCTTGAACAGAAAATTCGGGACACCACTGAGTTATAGGATGTTACAACACAGGTTCTCTTACGTCCTAAGTCCTCACTGACCTTGAAGGGCTAGGGCCAAATGTTGGCTATCCTTGTAGCCCTTCTTTTTCTCTAATTTTTCGTCCATAAACTTACATTCTTAACCCTCCAGAAGAAAAGCTTAGTGATACTATTACTCTATAACATAGGTACTTGAGCTTAGTATCACTGTCTTTCTAAATATCAGATGTCTTAGACTTAACTTGGAATCAGTACTTTTCATCAGTTATTGCTATTGTAATAAATCTCTATAGAATGTGGTAAAAGCAATTACACATTTTTACACAGAAATTTAGAAATCTAAGCATATACAAGAATGTAGCAGGTCAAACCTATGGCATTTTTCCTTGTCCCTTACTCTCTTTTAATACCCTTTTTTGTTTTCTTATAAACCAACCATTTACTTGAGAGAGAGTATAGCAATCACTGAAATTACATTAGGAGCAGCACACATCTAAAAGACCAGAATGAAAGGCATTCCAAGCATAATTTTAGTATTACACATTGCTATCCTCATTGTGAAAAACCTTTTGAAGGTTCTTAGTACCACTGTCTAATTCATCCTGTGTATGTAAGTGCACGGTTTTGCTTCTACCATGTTTCTTATCTTTTCTGCTTGCTGTCTCTTCATTGTTTAACCCTTA
>PVJA010008791.1:12905-40923 GCA_004027025.1 Myocastor coypus
TTTTTTTTTTTTTTTTTTTTTTTTTTTTTTTTTTTTTTTTTTTTTTTTTTTTTTTTTTTTTTTTTTTTTTTTTTTTTTTTTTTTTTTTTTTTTTTTTTTTTTTTTTTTTTTTTTTTTTTTTTTTTTTTTTTTTTTTTTGTCTTTTTGAGACAGGGTCTTGCTATGCAGTTCAGGCTGGCCTTGAGCTCACTTTTGTAGCTCAGGCTGGTCTCGAACTCGCACCAATCCTCCTACCTCAGCCTCCCGAGTGCTGGGATAACCCTTAAGTTCTTGATTTCCATTCAGCTGTTATGCTTTTCCATTTTCATTTCTTCTTTTCACTATATATGGTTTCAAGGTAAATACTGAGGGGATTTGACTGACCTTTGGAGATACAAAAGTTACATGTTTTGTTAATGGGGTCTTGCTTTAACTTACCCTTAACCACTCAGCAGAAAAGTTCAACCATGAAGCATAAAACATAAAGCTAGATTTGTATGCTGAGCTATAAAAGGCTTAAATCAACAGCTTTTGACATCATCAGTTCTGCCAATAACTCACTGCAGTGGAACATTGGACTATGCATACAACTACTTTCTCTTAGTTCAATGAGAAATTTTTGTACCAATGATTAGAAAAACCATGACTACATCCTGTGCTCTGAATAACTCCTAGGAGGACAACTATATACATTGTATCAATTATTGGGAATGTACTACTAACATGTTTAGAAACTGTCACATTGTTATTTATTAAAAGTAATTTTTAAAAAACCTAAATTATTATACATGCAAAAAAAAAAGTTATACGTGATTTCCAGGTAAATCCTGAGTGGATGTTACTGACCTTGTCAGATACAAAAGTTACATTTTTTGTTATATTGTTATACAAGTCTTGCTTTAACTTGGCCTTAACCATTCAGCAGGAAAGTTTAACCACAAGGCATAAAGTAAAGCCTTATTAATAGGCTGAGCTGTAAGACTCAAGTTAACACTTTCCAACTACTATGGAGACAACATTATGCATTGTATCAATTACTGTGGCTGTCCTACTAGTGTGTTTTGAAAGTCTCATTGTTATTTCTTATTAAAGTAATAAAATTAAATATTAAAAAAAAAGGTGAGAAAGGTTTTGAGAGAAGCCCAGATGACTACGGAGACGCCCACCAAGGTGGGATTTGAAGTGAGATTCTCAGGAAGCTAGCTGGGCTCCTCACAAGTCCTTTCTCTTTCTTTTGCATAGAGGGGTGGGGTGTAGCTCAATAATAAAGCACATGCATAGCAAGTGGGAGGCCTTGGGTTCCATCCCTGACCTACCCCAGCCACTTTAATAGGCTCATGAGTTACTTGGGAGCATTTGCATCGGCAGGGGTTACTCCTTTACCTCCCAGTTTTGGAAACATCTCAGTGCTTATAACCTTACTCGGGCATTGCTTTTCTCTACCGTGAAGCGCCGGTTCCCAGACAAGCCCCGGCAGCCCGGAGGCAGAACGCTCGGCAGCCCGCCCAGTGCTGGGCCAACGACGCCGCGATTCTCGTCCCAGCCAATCGCCGCGCGCGCGTGCTCTGGGGCGCGCCTCGCTGCTGGGGGCGGGGCTTCCGGCGGCAGTGGGCGCTTGTTCCCCGCTGGTGCTGTCTTGTGTTTGGGAGGCTGGCTGCGGCGACTGTCGCAGTTTGGTGTGGGCGTGGTGCAGCCCCGCTGCCCGGGTGAGTGTTAGGCACCCGGCTGGCTGTGGGGACGGGATCCGGGCCTGCTTGGGCTTCTCGAGAGGTCGAGGCCCGCGGCCCTAGCCTCCGGCCGCCCTGAAGAGCCCGGCGGTGGTGCCGGGCTTCCGGTGCGCGCACCTGCGGCGGAGGTGACGTCTCGGCTCCCACCTGAGCGGCGGGTTGCAGGCCCTGGGTCTGGGGGCTGTGGGGTTCGCGCCGGGCTTTCGGGGCGGTTAGGGAAGACAGGCTGTTGTTTACTGTGCGGTGCACTTCCGGTGATGTGTGAGAGGCAGAGTCCCTGGACGCTCGTCGTGGGCCCGCGGCAGAGGAGCGTTCGAGGACCACGGAGCCGTCCCCTCCCCGTACCCTGGCCGGGTTTCCCATCGCATCCCCCCTCCCCCCCGCTCCAAGCTGTCATTCTCCTCGAGTGTCTCCCAGTGTCCCCTCCATTGCTCCATTGCTCCCTCCATTGCTTGTCCCCAATACGCTAGCCAGGCCGGGCTTTTAAACACAAATTGGGTCATGCCGTCCTCCTTCATGAAAACCTGTGCAACCTGTGACCTGGTTCTTCGGTCCTCCCCGCCTCCTTGCCCAAGCTCTGCTGCTCCAGCCGTGAAGTCCGGAGTTCCAGGACCGTGAAGAGGGACAGTTGCCCTAATGATGAAGCTTGGCTGTGTACTATACGATACTCTAAAATTTACTCCGGGGGCTAGGCCTCATCAGCCAACCCAAAGGAAGAATACCTTTAATCCCCGGCTTCTGTGTTCGCACGTTCACCAGCTCTTCAGCAGTGGCCTGGCCTGTCTTATCCTGAAGTGTTCGCTTTGTGGCCTGATTAAAGCCTATACTTGTTGAGGATGCTACCTCAAATATCAGAGAGGCACCTCAGCGTCACATCTGTCTCTGTGATTTCAAGGAGGTTTCTCTTATTTTTTTATTTTCCTCAGCTTTTACTTTAACTGCTGTCCTGATCTCTTAAATTCAGGGCCCTTTTGTTCTAGCACTTCTTTTCTGAAAAGCCCCAGTGGTACACTTTCCTTAGGGCTGCTTATTACTGAAGGAGGAAATTATTCAGTATTAGAGTGTTGGCAGTGTATGGTTTTGGAAGGCCAACCTCAGGTACCTGCAGTGTTTGTTACCCATCAGTAACTTCTGTCTTCTAAGAAACATTTATTCTAGACTCTTTTCCAGCCCCTATCCCAGTTTTGTTCCCTGACTCAGGAGGTGTCCAGATTTCCTACTTTGTGGGATATTTTCTCTATGGTCCACTTCAGCTTCCTTCTGTGCTACACTTTTAGGTGTATCGGGAGTCATCCTTCTGCCACTGCCAGAGAATGGTGTGTCATGCCTTCTGGTCTCTTCCACTGTGCCCCTTTCGAGTCTTCCCCCACCTTCTAGCACACCCATTGCTGCTTCATCACTCCTCCTGTCTCTTTTCCACAGCTGAACTCCTTAAAGGAACAGGCCACCCCCAGTGGCCTCCATTGTCTTGTCTCCTGTTGACTTCACAAGCTGATATAGTCTGCTGTTGGTCTCTGCATTGAACTTTCTTTTATTGAGATAACAAGTGACCTGCTAGTATCCAGATCCGATACATGCTTTCTGGTTTCCTTAGGTGAACCTGCTCTATCATTTTCCGCTTTTAATTATTTCCCTCTTTCTCTTTTATTAGTTTCTCCCAAACTTCATCTTTTTTTTTAACCTTGTCTTTATACTGCAATACTAATAATCTTGGCTGAATAGACAATTTTTAACTTAAAAATAAATCCTGTATGCATACAAATAAGAAAAAGAACAGAAGTGTTGAACTCTAGTTCTTAAAAGACTCTTGAGTCAGAATTTTGCCTTCTGTGGGAAAGAGACACCAGGCATAGCTTTCCTCCTGGAAATAATCAGAAGGCTCCCCAGAGGAAAGATTTGTCCCTCTGCTGTTCACCTCTAACCTGTCAGTGTTACCCAGATCCCAGACATGAGGTAGAGCTTCATAAACCCTGGAGCTGCTGTTCCTGATGTGGCCCCACATCTCACCCAGACCTTTCCCTTGAGCTCTGCTTTACATTCTGACTGAACACTGGGGTAAAGGCTCCTTTCTAAGCCCCAATCTTTTTGCTTCTACTCTTCCTGTTTTTTTTTTTAGATGGGGTCTCACTGTGTACACAGGCTCAATTTGAACTACTATATGTCCCAGGTTGACTGTGAATTTGTGATCCTCCTGCCTCAGTCTCCTTAGTGTTGAGATTACAGAGATGTGCCACCATACCTAGCTTCCCTCTTTCTTTAAGGCTAATTTGGGTGACTGAATTCATTGATGACTTGGTTACCAAGGCCAAACTTCACTTTAGAACTCCTCTCTGAACCTAGCTTCCTTTCTGCAGATGCTGAGCACTGCCTCTGTATCTGCCTGTAGGCTAGGGTTTGGAGCGTACAGTGTTTTCTGGCCTCTTGACAATGTACAATGTCCACTTTTGAGTTGATGGGGTATTTCTCCTTGCTCCCCCGACCTGTGTTCCTCATGTGCTTCCATTCGTCTAGAAAGTGAGCTGCTCAAGGGCAGATGGTGCTCCATTCTCAAGTTCATTGTCCCCAGTGTGTGATTGCTGGGACTTTTAATGTGGAATATGTAGGGTGGAGGAAAAAACATAGTCATTTGACAGAAGTAAAATTTCGGCACTGAAAGGAACTTTTACTGACAATTACCTAAAAGGCAAGCCTGTCTCTTGGTTATTGTTTTAGTATATGTATTAGATATGACTGTTCTGGAAGGTAAGATGTAGAGAGCCCTCTTTATTCTCTTTCACCTATTTCCAGTTTATATATATTATTTCAGATGCTTCTTTGTGTATTTCAGACACAGGGACACAGGTATTTCAACAAATGTACTCATGCTGTGTCTACAACTTCTGTCACCTAATATGGCTTTTGTTGTCAGTGCCACAGAAAATACTTAATGGCTCCAAGTGACTACTAAAATACGCTGTGGTAAGCACCTGTCTTCCTCCATGCTACTTATGTGTAAGTAGAGACAGCTTCCTTCAACTTCACGGAGGAATGAAAGCAGTGTGCATTCTAGAAACTACATAGTTCTTTTAAGTTTTGCTGATTTCTCAGAATAGCGATATGCTGTGTGATCACTTAACAACGTTGGGGGACAGTGGGAGCTGTAGCCCCATTCAGTTGCATGATTGTGGGGCTGCTGAGAAAGCTAACACCCAACACTTTGCAGGGTGCTGCTGCCTCTGGAGTATTTACTAGAACTGCTGAGCAGAGGTCCCATGGGTCTTACATCTTGACAACTACTGATAAATTGTGCCCAGAAAGGCTAATTGGCTTTCTCTCTTCCCTGAAGTATGTGATTGCTCCTTGTGTGTATTGTGTAATATGCCTGCCAGTGTGAGGGGAGAGAAATTATACTGTATATTGAAATACTTCTAAGAACATCTTAAGGGATTGCTCAGAGATGATGATTTGCTCAGAACAAAGTTCCTGTTCTCTAGATGTTCAACATAACAACTTGTAGTGTGAGGATCGTGCTGGAGTCTTCCCTTACCTTGCTGGCCCTGTGTGTTAGAGGCAGTGGTGCTACTCCAGTGTAGATGATTTGTGCCTTGGAAAGAGCAGCCAGACTGCTCCAGCTGTTTTGGAAGAACAGTCCGTGGATCTTGGGATTGGGTGCTTCTGTTCTAGTGCTGCTTAGCTAGCCACCCAGGTATCCTTTTATTGTGCCACTGCATTTCTTCTTTTGGTTGATTTTTATTATTAGGAGATATAATTCAGGTCCTTTAGGAAAATAATAGTTGGAAAATAGAACTTGTGTAAGTAGGTCATCATCTGATGAGCTGAAAAATCAGTTTATCAATCATAAAATATTTAAGAAATTCTAATGATCAATGTGGCCAATAGCCTTACCACATTTTTTTCCTCTTTCTTTTAGTTTGTGAAGGATGCCAAGTGAAGGAAGCCCCCACTCCTGTTCGACTGAAGAGCAGAAGCATTTGCAGAATCTGCCCATTAGAGCTGATGAAGAAATGCCTATGGAGCAGGAGCATGGCGGTGCTGCAGAGGTGGGGGAGCACCTGCCCACTCCTTCTCCCCCCTCTGACTGTGAGCCGTCCACCTCTGGCCAGGGTTGCACACCAGCAGCTGTGAGAAGAGGCCCAGCCCTACTGCATATTGACAGACATCAGATCCCTGCTGTGGAGCCTAATGCACAGGCCTTAGAGCTGCAGGGCCTGGGTGTGGATGTCTATGACCAGACCGTGTTGGAGCAGGCTGTGCTTCAGCAGGTGGACAGTGCCCTGCAGGAGGCCAGCTGTGCAGCCCAGCTCTCAGATGCTGAGAAAGAGTATCAGTCAGTCCTGGACGACCTAAAGTGAGTGCTGCCCTCTTTTCTTTCAGGGTTTGTGTGTAAACATGGTAGGGAAATTGAGGGAAGGGAGTTGTAATATTGCAGTGACTTCAGAGTTACATAGAGAGGCCTGTATTCAGGGGACAGAGGAAATATGGACAGCCTTCCCCTCAGAAGCATGTTGCCCAGTTAGAGGGCCAAGTCCAGATCAGCAGGCATATCTTGTGCTTGTGTAGTGTTCTGAAGAGAGGAGTGTCCTGGAAGCCCTTGAACTCACAGGCAGGTGGCCCCAGGAGGAGGGTGCCCCAGCTTCATTAGTTTCCTGCTTGAGATACTGGGAGTACATACTGCCTCCATGTCACATCACATTTGGCTGTGTCCTCTGGCTTCCACCCAGCTTGCTGTCCTCAAGCTGAGTGTCTAGTCCTTTGATAGCTTTTCACATTTACATTTTAAAAATAGTGGGAGAGGACTTTCTGCTTTTCCTTTCTTCTATCCTTCTTTGAGGATAGGGTCAGGAGGTGGTAAGGTGAGCCTATTCATTCATCTGGGCAGGGGTAGCAGATGAGAGAGAAAAGCCAAGGCCTGGGTGTGGCTGGGGATGGAGGGTGGGAGCTGATGGCTGCTGCCTCAGTACAGTGGCTGTTGGCTCTTGAAGGAGCTTTCTGCTAACAGTTTTATGCTGTGTCCGTCTAGCTCCTATTTTGTTGTTGGCCATTTGGGTAACAGGTGCTCTTGTGTAATTACAACGTGATTTTGTGTGTAGAGAGCCCCAGCTCCTAATAATAACATATCTTTACATTGATACGAAATATGTAGAGTAGTAGAGACAGAACACTTTGGAGGCTCAAGCGGATTGACACTGTGTGGCGATGACATTTGGTGCTTTAAATGGCCCATACTTGGATTGTTTATCCTGAAGTTCACAAAGGATGTACAGAACAAATCGTTGAAGTGTCCAAAGACCAAATTTGTATTTTGAAAATTGTAAAGTGTAATTCTATTGTGTCTGTTTTAGCAGTAATTTATTTTACATTGTTTTACTTTACTTTCACGCTACAAGTTTAATGCCGTGGTAAGTGATTTTTTTATTTGTGTGAAAGAACAGTACTGTCGTAGATGTATGGCTTATATAAGAAAATATTTAAGTACTTTTGAGACTCTTTTCAACTTTGGAAGCCTTTTGTCCTGGGTTTTAATATCCTGTATGTGCTTTTCTTCATACAGAGGGACAACTTATAGTACATTGTCTTAGAGCAATGCTTTGAGTAAAACATATACTTAAAAAAATACGCAGGAGTGGTGAGCAAGGCACTGTTGAACAAGTCTGTAATTTTAGCAGTTGGGAGGCTGAGGCAGTAGGGTCTCTATGCATTCTCAAAAACGAACACATTTGTATCGTTATAAATAATAATGAACTGATTTAAATTAACCAGGGAAGAAAAATGTTATGTAATCATCTTAAACTTCTAACCTGTTTGTGGGCAATAAGAATGTATATTCTTATTTAGGTTTTTTTTTAATCTTTAGTTCATGCTAAGTAAAAGAGACATTGTTACCGCTTTTCTCGATATTGTGCTGTAAGAAATATTAATGTAGTAGAACATAGACTATCTTGTTTTTCAGGTCATGTACAACATCTCTGAGGCAAATTGATAAAATTATTGAACAACTCAGCCCTCAAGCTACCACCAACAGAGACATCAACAGGAAACTAGATTCTGTAAAACGACAGAAATATAATAAGGTGATTCCAAATGATGCATTGAGTATTACATTTTTGAAAAGTCACCAGATAAGCTCACTTAATAATTTAGCATATTTACATGTATAAGGGGGAAAACAAATATGTTTATAGTAGAAATTTTGAGTTGTTTTTATGTATTCATCAGCCATTTCCTTGTCATATCCTCTGTTATACAGTATATTTAAAAGTCTCCATGTGCGGTGCACACATGTACTCTTGGCTGTATCCCTGCATCGCTGTGCAAGAGCTCCCACGTGGCTCTGACCTCCTCACTCCTGGGCCTACCTCAATCTTCTGTAATCACCTTGTTCAGCCTCTGCTGGGCCTGCAAGATTCACACTTGGAGCCATTTGTAGTGAACTTTGTTTTTCTGCTTAGCTCTTGGGTGCACAGATTGTTTCTGGTGATGGGAAACCCCGCCCCCATACACACTACCCTCTGCTTTCTCTCTTGAGAGCCTGGCACTTCATCCTAACCTTGGCTCCAAGTACCCAGCTACACTGGGGCTGTACTCAGGGATGTTAAAGATGTTAAGGTGATGTTTTTATGAGGTTTGAAACTTTTTAGGAGCTGTGCCCTTTCCTGGAAATACCTTCAGTAGAAAGAAAATGCCTGGTTTTAATTATTTGGGTTCTGACAGCATCCTTAGGTCACTGAGCTCCACTTGTGTGAGTATGGACCAACTCCCTTAAGGTGGTCCTCCTTTTCCTTCTACCCCTGCCTCTCTTACCTTGAGAGTAGCAGTTCAGATGTCAGAGCCAGCAGTACCCAGAGCACATAGGGTTCCTCAAACCAGACAAGGGCACATTTAGCCTCCTGTGGTAGCATGTGAATTAAATTGATGTGCAGCCACCTTTGACCTTTGGCTTCTGGCAGACTGGAATTTCTAGAGTGGAGAAGACCAGCCTTGGCCCCTTGAGGTCCTGCTCTAACTCAATGATACTTTCTTTTTGGTGGGACCGGGTATTGAACTCAGGTCCTTGCATTTGCTAGGCAAGCACTTATTCTAGTGAGCTATCTCCTCAGCCCCGCTTTCCTGTCTTTAACGCCTCCTCAGTGTTCAGAGATAGAATGTTCAGTGGGAAAGTGGGATTTAGCTGAGAGAGAGGCTGATCACTGGCAGGTCACTGGCAGGTACGATTTACATTTAGGGTTTCCCCTTGCTCTACATTCATATTTGGAGTTGAAATGTTTTGTATGTATGTAGTACTGGAAATCCAGTACATGCTAGGCTAGCACTCTACTAATAATAGAGTGGGAACTTGCTTTTCCCTGTGAAGAGGGACTGTGTACCCCAGGCCCACTTAGTTAGGAAGCCGAGTTGTGATGATGGCAATGGAGACAAGACAGAGAGGCAACTTGGATGTGTAATGAGGCACATCAGAGTGTTTGTCTTGACAGTTTTGTGGCTAGGCTGAAGGGCATAAATATTGTAAGTTATCAGAGGGGAATGACTTAACTGACATTTCTTACCTCTGTCACCTGGTGCCCTCCATAGCCTACTGGTTGGATAGCCCAGTAACATGGAAATTTCTGTGTGCGGTTGTCACAGGGGACCAAGTAGGACCACCCCACCCCTCTAGTCAGTGCAGTGATGCAAATCTTAGGCACATGGAGAGCTGGTGCCAACCCACATGGAGGGACTTGCTTTAGGAAAGTGGGAATTGTCTAAGTAAACTTCTTGATAGTAGTGGCAATATAGAGTTTATGTTTCACTTTTACATTACTCATGATTATAGTTTTAAAATTTTATGGCAGTATCATTTTTTATTTAACAATCCCTGCCTTGCTGTGTTCTATTTGTGGTATTCACCATCAAGGAGCAGCAGCTGAAGAAGATCACCGCAAAGCAGAAACGCTTGCAGGCCATCCTCGGTGGGGCAGCACTGAGAGTGGAGCTGGACCATGGCAGCCTGGAGGAGGAGGAGGCTGCAGGTGAGGATGCCAGCAGCAGTTTCCGCAGGTTCATCAGTTGGTGTTGGTGCTGTTGGGTCAGTGCAAGGTGTCCTCTGGGCTTTGAGAAAATAGAACAAAACCAAAAAAAATGCATTTCTTTAGCATCAGAGTGGACTTAGGAAATTTTATCCCCTGCAGCATGAAACCTCTTGAATCATATGGTATTTTTAGAGAATAAAAGTAAATTTTTATCTCTGTTCCCGGAGGCTGCTGTCACACATTTGGTTTTACCTTTAACTGGAAATCTTAAGTGTTGTTCTATTGTTAGATTGATAAAGTCAACTAATGTCTTGATCGCATCACATTTTAGATGCTCATCAGCATCTGTGAGCATCTGCTGAGCCACTCTTGCATCACTTTTCAGGAGCATGTCAGCAGGCTTTCCAAGACTCCATTCTGTTGTTTAAGAAAAGTCCTTCCAATTAAACTATTGTGGCCCAGTTTCATTCACATTTCTGCAGAAGATGGTTATCTTTGGGGACAACCCTCTGTTTGCTGTATTTTAGGGAAATATGTAAGCTCTGGAGCTAAATATTTTTTTTTTCTTCAGGGATTGTGTATGTGTGCATGTGCATTTGTATGTTTAGAAATTGTGTTAGGTCATATAGTACTTGAAATACAGATCAAGACTAAGGTTTCTGAGTAAGTATTTTCTTCAGCTTGAAAGTTAATTGCTCTGACGAGAGTTATAAAGTATATAACAACAGGTCATAGAAAAAAATATTCAGTGTGCTTTTAAAGTTGAGTCTCCCAAGTTCAGTCTCCTGATCAGAGCTTTCTGCAATTGTGATATCATGCTGTCCTTGTTAAGGGCCAGTTGTTCCTTTCTAGTTGTATAAAACCTACTGTGTCTCACTTTGGTTGTTACTTTGGTAAAACTTTTTCTTTGCAGGACCGGGGACTGAACTCAGGCCCTTGAGCTTGCCAGGCAAGCGCTTATTCTACTGAGCTATTTCCCTGGCCCCTTACTTTGGTAAAACTATCCAGTGTTGCTAGATGGTTCTTCACATGCAAGAGCCTCTTTGCCCTTACTTCCTTGAGCCTGTCCATAGTCACTGATGCTTGTTGTGCCTGCTGGAGCTTGTCTCCTTTGCACACTCTGGCTACTCCTGTATTGTTATTTGTGGCTATTTTTCTGGTATTACTTTAAATTGCCTATGTTTCTGAGGATTACTTATTGAATCTCCTTCTTGCTCTGCTTCTCCTTGAATAGTCTCTATTTATTTATTTATTTATTTATTTTTTCTTGTTTCAGAACTTTTGTTTATTTTTATGGCTGGCACTGCCTGCCCTGAGGGCAGGGCTGCAGCATGTGGTGCCGGGGATCGAACCGTGGTCCCTGCAGCTGCCTAAGCTTTCCTAAGCAGGTGCTTTAGACCACTGAGCCATCCTGCCGGGCCCATCTCCTTGAATAGTCTTTCTTAGTCCCTTGGCTTTTACAGCCACTTACTTAGGTTCTGACATTGTATAAATCTGTAGCTCTGTGTTTTGGGCGTCTGAGTGCAACACTGTCTCCTGTGGAGCACCAAGCAATATCTGAGACTCCTCTGTCCCACTGAACTCTGTGCAGAAGCAGCGGTGCAGAAGGCCTTTGAGCCCTGGCTTCAAGGGCCAGTTCTGTATTGCCAGGTGAAGGCCTTGCCTGCCTCTTTAGTTTAGACGTGAACCTATGCAGCGGTGTATTGTAAGAGCAGTAACCCACACTGCTACTCTCCAAAGGGTGATTGATTTCTTGGGTGATGGCTGAGATTGCCTAACAGCTCCCTTTGGGAAGTACGTTGGTGAGGACCAGTTACAGATGAAAGGAAACTGAAGAGGGTGATAGGGCTGCTTATTTCCACTTTTCCTATTCCTCATTATATTGGACAGTGTGGGAGTGGAAGAACAGCACAGAGCGCAAAGATAAGAAAGAAGTCACCATTATTCATGTAGTATATGATCATTTAGGCATTTCAGAAAAATGGACGAGTAAGCTATTAGAATCACTACATGAATTTAGCAGTATCACTGAATATGTGGCCAGTAGGTATAAGTCATTTTTGTTCACTACGAAGAACAAAAATTAAAATTTTATAAAGATGCCAGCTACAGGTAAAATAAAATAAATAATCAGGGTGAAGTGACACATGCCTGTAATCCTAGCTAGCTAGTCCTGAAATAAGGATTACGATTTCAAGGTCAGTTTGGGTAACTTAGTAAAATCCTTCTCACAATTAAGAAGGGGAAGGAATATAGCTTAGTGGTAGAGTGTTCACCTAACATGCTCTCGGTTTCTGTATAGAAGAAAAAACCAAAGAAATTCTGTAAATAAAATTAGCAAAATTATAGTTTTCTGCAGTGTTTCCTACAAGAAAAACTATTATCATTGAAAAATGCAAGAATATTTAAGTAAAGGGAAAGATATATAATAATCATGGATTGAAAGATGGGGTATTATATCATTCTACTAACCAGCTATAGTTTCAGTGAAATTCCAAGATAAACTTCAGGTTTTTGGTTTTTTGAAGGCAGAGGGCATGAAAAAGGAATTGTAAGTTGAGGATAGAGGTCATTAACAAGGTAATTTTAAAATTTGTACATGGCTGCATTGGTCAAGAATAGCCTGGGTGATTTGTTTATTTTTTTGAGATAGAGTCTCTCTGTCCCTTGAAGTTACTGTGTAGCCAAGGTGGCCTTGAGCTCCCAGTGATATTCCTGCCTCAGCCTTGTGAATGCTGGGGCAGGTGACCTCAAAGAGAAACAGATGTCAAGATTTGTCAGAAAGCTGTAGTCATTACAACAGTGTTTTTAGCACAATAATATATAGGCTGGCCAGTGGGATAGAATAGCAGCCCAGCCGAGAGGCCCATCTGCCCATGCCTGCCTGACCTGTGACAACAGTAGCTAGTGGTGCCATAGAAAAAACCTCACTTAGGCTGGATTAAGTTGCATGAAAGCATAGTGAAACCGATTACACTATGCATAGGAATATGAGTAAATTCTAAGCATGCTGTAGATCTGAGTATTAATGGTAAAATAAAGCTGTTAGACTATAACATTGAGCAAATATTTTTATGATTAGGAGTAGACAGGGACTTGAAATACAAAAAGTCTCTGTGAAGGAAAAGATTTAAGTGTACTGTATTAAAAAACTAAGCCTTCTTTTTGCCTAAAGATAGTGTTTAAAGAGTGAAAAGGCAAGCTGCCGAGTGGAGAAGAGCTTGCAGAATATGTGTGAATCAGGGGACTTAGGTCTAGAGGTTTAAAGAAGTAGACGACTTTTTAAGGCAGACAAAAAGGGTCAAAGACTTGAACGTTTTCTACACGAAAGATTAGTTATCAGGAAAATGCACATTGCAGTCACAGTGTGGCCCCATTGCACCTACTGGAGTAACCAAAGTGAAATACAAGCATTTGGACAGTTGGAACTAACAATGCCACTTTGCAAATCTCTTTGGCATTATCTACTAAAGCTTAACAAACCCAGAGTTAGCACCAGGATGTGAATGAGAGGATTCATATCAGCATTATTTGTAGTAGCCAAACCTGGAAACTACTGAGGCGTCCATTAACAGTGGAAATATAGAATACTCGTGTTAACCAACTGCTATGTCATTCAGCAGATATCAGTGCACATCGCTCAGCCTAATGCTGAGTCAATGCAGGTGGAGACAGGAGCACACACTATCCATCTGCAACAGGTTCAGAGCCAGATGCATCTCATTCAGCATTTTCTCTGGGTTTTCTGGTCATTCTTGTGACTTGATCTCCATGCTGATTTATGGCTTTTATTTCTGAGTATTTATTGAGCTTCCAATGCGTGCTTTCTCTTTTCTGCATTTTAGTGCAAATTTGATGAAAAACTGGCTGTGGTATTGTTGGACTGCAAGACTTGCACATTTTAGAATGCAGATTATTACCTGTTCAGCTATTTTAGCAATGACAGAGGAGTGATTTCTGGATGACTTTATACTTGTGGAGTACCTTCCTCTTTATTTCACCTCTTTGAGTTGGTTCCCATATCTCACAGTGGCATCCAGCAGACCTTTGGCGTGAGGGAAAGTTCTTTGTGTTGTCTGTGGTATCTTGCTGTCAGTTGGGTATCTTGAGCTTTGCAATATGGCAAGTACAGTTATGAAACTCAGATTTTAGCTAACCTAAGTTTAAATAGTCAAAGGTAACTGGTAGTTACTGTGTTAAGAATGCAAAGCTGACATTTTACTTTTCCTGTTTAGGTACATGCTGTTTCCTTAGCTACTGTTTTCAGTTTTGTCTCTTGAATTGAGCTCCATCTGAATGTTAGTGAATTAGCAACTGCATGGAAACTTTGGAGGCCACTCTGGGCTACTCCTTGGTTGATAAGGAAACATGGTTAAATGTATCTGTAATTAAAGCATATACTAATAGGCCTATTTGGATCTACAGAGAGTATATTTCTAATGTGATAGTTTTATTTGAACTCAAATTTATTGTAGATGATACATGAAAAGATAAAACATTTACATATATGGCCACTGATATTTTGATACATGTATATATTATGTAATGTTTAAATGGGGCTAGACATATCTGTCTCAAACATTTATTGTTTCTCTGACTTCCATCCAGTCTTTCCAGATGCATTATTATTATTATAATGTATTATTATTATTGCTGCATCACCGTCCTGTGTGATGGCACACCTGAACTTCCTACCCTGACAGTGATTTAGTGTAGTGCCTGTATGTTGTCAGACTCCATCTTTCCCTCCCAGCACCTCTCCCCAGCCCAAAGTAACTGCCATGCTATCCTCAACCTCTGAGGTTTTGTGCCTGGGTGAGATCGTGCCTACTTACTTGTCTTTCTCTGTGGGCTAATGAGAGCCCTTCATTCTTGGATATGGCTGAATAGTGTTCCATAGTGATGTAAATGTACTACATTTATATGGCATGATCTCTTAGAGACAAAGTCCTGAGAAATCACTTTTTTTATTTTTTGTTTTTTGACAGTACCAGTGATTGAACTCAAGACCTTGTACTTGCCAGCCAGGCACTTAAGCAACTGAGCTATCTCCCCAGCTGAAATCACTTTTTGAGCAGCAGTATATTAAAAATGGCGTGATTACTGCCAACATACATTGTACTCTAAGATTTAGTGCACTAAATTTATGAGTTCTTGGTAGTTGCTTCCTGTTGATTGAATAAATGAACATTTCTGTTGTATTATAGGAAGTTTGACGCTGGTCTGTGTTTCCATTCTGTTTCAGAGCCAGGCCCATCCTGCCTTGGCAGCATGCTCATGCCTGCCCAAGAGACAGCCTGGGAGGAGCTCATCCGCACTGGCCAGATGACACCATTTGGTACCCAAGTCCCTCAGAAAACAGAGAAAAAGCCTAGAAAACTAATGCTTAATGAGGCGTCAGGTTTTGAGAAGTATTTGGCAGATCAAGCAAAACTGTCTTTTGAAAGGAAGAAGCAAGCTGCCCATAAAAGAAAATCCAGACAAGTCTCAGCCTCAATCAAGCCCGAGCCCAAAGAAAACAAACCAAAGCAGAGAAGCAAAGTTCTCTCCAGTACAGACAAGCGCTTGAAGAAGCACATCAGGAAGCTCCAGAAGAGGGCGCTGCAGTTCCAAGGGAAAGTGGGACTGCCTAGGGGGAAGAGGCCCCAGGAGGTGGAGGTGAGACAGCTGGCTCAGGGAGACTCTGAAAGTGAGGAGCCCAGGTCCTCCTCCACGGACAGGGAGGAAGAGGGAGACAGGGAGGAGGTAGGGGTTGACCTCCCTGGAGATGGTGCAGACCATGAGTTGAGGCCTGTGCTCAGGGGCCACAAACACCAGAAGAAAGGCCCAGTGCAGGAGAGTGATGATGACTTTTTCCCAAGTTCTGGGGAAGAAACTGAAGCCACAGAAGACCGAAGAGGAACAGGTCGCAAAGTAGTGAGGTGCCGTGATGATGGCGATGAAGAATATTACAAGCAGCGGCTAAGGTCAGTCTACAGGGAATGGGAACACACTGTTTGCTTGCTTGGTGCTAGGTGTTGCCTTAGTACTGTGTGAGAATTCTAGCTGGCTACACTGCTGTACCCCATTGGTGCCAAAATGAGACTTCACGACTGTCCTTCATGTGGCTGATCCAAAGGTTCTTCACTCAGATCAGAGCATCTCTTGGAGGGAGAAGTAAGGGAGCGGCTGGGGCAAAAACATGGGGAGGACCAAAGCGTAGCCATGTGGCCTGTACTGTAGTCACCGTGAGTAAGTGCCAGGACAGGCAGAGGTTATATTGTCCGTTACTCCTGGGTTTGGGGGAGGCTATTTTTGTGTTTTTGTTTTCCTTTTAAAGCAGGATAGTTACTGCAGAGTATATATGTATGTTTGATTTCTTTCTCTGTTTTTTTTTTTTTTTTTTTTTTTTTGTCTTTTTGAGACAGGGTCTCGCTATGCAGTTCGGGCTGGCCTTGTGCTCACTTTTTTAGCCCAGGCTGTTCTCAAACTCCTCCTCCCTCAGCTTCCCGAGTGCTGGGATTACAGGCATGTGCCACCACGCCTGGCTCTATTTATGTTTGATTTCTTAAATCCCCCCTTGCCTTGAGATAAGTCAACCTTTGCAGAATCATAACCATCATCACACCAAAAGTATACTTGGTGTGCACAGCATCCTTTCCATTTCACAGTTGCATATGCCAGAGCCTGACCTTGGTGTTGACTCCTGTGGCTGGCACATGTGATGCTGTGACTTAGGAAGGTGACAGGGAAGTGAAGGTGTGTAATGTGGAGTCATGTTGATCATGGCCATGTGTTCTGCAAGCCAGAAATACAGATGGCACACTGCGGCCTCTGCCAAGTCTCCAAGCACTTCTCATGCATTAGCTCTAAGAATCCTGAGGAGGTCAGGGAAAAGGATCACAGTACTTTTAAAACATGTAACATGAAAATAGCTTTTTCCTGGTACTCAGTTTTCTATATCTAAATGGGAAGAGACCTGCTATGCTGTATTTCTTGTAACTTTCCACTGGTCTTTGTGAGTAAAGGCTGACTGACTATTTTTCCATTGTTGTTGACAATTGCTTGAGCCTCGAGTACAAATCCAACCTTCTCAAAGCAGATGCGCTAGTGTTCTTTAAGAGTAGTTTAGGCCCCCGGCTTAAATCCAGCTCTTAGGCAGTAATGTGTAGCTGAGTCACTTTATATGTCCTTTCCTCTGCAACTTTACTGTACACACTTAATGTGTGTAACATTGTTTAAGGTGTATTACTCACTAAGTAATAAATGAGTCTGAGTCTCACTATTAAGACAGTGAGTACTATTGGTCCTTTTCTTAACTGTGGAATGTTAATAAAAGTGTTAATCTTTACATATTGATTATAAATAGAGCAATATATATTCTCATTAAAATGGGTCAATATTAAACATATTTAAAATATAGTATTTTTGATCGAGAGCAGTTTATTTTGATTGAATTTTAAATATGGGTATAGTTTAATTTCATAGCAATAAGTTTGTCTTAATAATGTTAAGATTGTAAAACAATTTATTATTTCCAAAGCCATATCATCAGCCAATTTTTTGCTAAAGTTAACAGTAAAACCTCAAATGAATTTCAGAAATATCAATAACTCTAATTGCCACCAACATATGATAGCTCTTAAAATTTTATAGCTTGTTATTAAGGCAGTTAAGCTGCAGATACCCACATTGAAATGTTTGTATTACATTTCCTTTGGTACTCTTTGGATTGGGGGATGTTAAAAAAAAAACGTTCAGGATTGAGAAGCATATTAAGAATGTTTAACAACTTCCAGTCATTCTGTAAGTTGCTTTTTGTTGCTGATTTTTGTAGGTGACTCAAGTAGAAATAGCATTTCCACAAATGAAGAAAAAGGACTTGGATTGCTTATGATGGCGATGCTCACAGTAAAGCCATATAGTACATGATACAGAAAATAAATTTCTCTTACTGTTCAGCATTTAGGAGGATGTACCTAGGCTGGGACCTTTGTGTAAAACTTAACAAGTACATATTGGCAATGGCAAGTTAGTTACTATGATCATTTAAGCTCTTGGAGATGAGATTAGGAGCCTGCTACATAGCTCCTCCCCTTTCTTCTTTTAGCCTGAGAGTCATAGGCCTCTGATCTCATCTGGGTTGTCCTGACCAGGTCCTTTTACCTTGGTGCTTTAGGCAGGACATACTTGTCAGTCCTTTTTGATAGCATGGCTTTTTCTGCAGTAGGACAGTGGCAGTCATCATCTTGTTTTCTGTGATTTGGCCCAAAGCCTCAGGTCAGTCTTCTCATGTGCTTTCCTTGCCATTCCTAGTGGTGTCCTCTGGTGGTCATTGTGTTGGCTCTTAGCCAGGATGAAGTGCTGCTCCAAAGTGCATGTTCTGTTGGTTCTTACTCAGGGACATGTGTGCAGCATGTACTCATTTCCACTGAGGCATGGATTTTTGTAGAAGGCTCAGGCCTAAAAGACTAGGAGCCAGATGAGACCAGCAAAACTAATGTGCATTCAGCATTTTAGTAGTATGTCTTGGTAAGCACCTCATGTCATTTTTCTGGTCCAGGCTGAAAGCCATCATATCCCAGAGCCCTCCAAAACACTAAACTGTCCCCAGCTGGGTAATCAAAGACAGTGAGACCTGTGTCCAGATGTTGTTACTTCTGGTTGTTGATTGGCTGTCCTGTATAGATGGAGGTCAGCTTCCATGCTTTCTGCCCTGCTTTGTACATGCATATCTGCTTTTCATACCTGGCTTTGAGGGTTCTATACAGGACTTATGGACTAGTAGTGGGCCTGTGGGCAGGTGGGGCCTAATTGTAGCCTGAGGGGGTGGGAGAGGCTGGAGGAGACTCATTCTGTGCAGGGCCTTGACTGTTGGTATGATTGTTGTGCAGGTTGGGAACTTTGCACATTTGCCCTTAAACTTCAGGTTCACCACTGAGAGGAAAAGGAGTGGTGGCATGGTGGCCCTGATCTGCTGAGGGGCTTTGTGCTTGAGGATGGAGAAGTGTGTGTGCTTCACCTGCCCTGCCATCGGCCCTATCTGTTTACTGGGTGAGATGCCGTTTCACTTGATGATGTGTGTGCTGGATTCAGGGATCAGAGAGGGGGCACAGCGGCATTCATACTAGTTGATTACCAGCCTTGATGTAGTACAACAGAAATGTCACCAATTCAGTCCTCTTCCCACAGAGGTCAGCACTGCTTGGGGCGAGTGTCCTTGCTAGGGGATGGGGTGACTAGAGCTTGTATTTATCATTTAGCCCACACTCAAGAGCTGTTACTTCTGTTTCTACCTGCCGGCTGTTAAAGTTGCTCAGGTAACTGCCCCTGCTTTTTAGCAAGGAACATGATCATGGATGGAAGCAGAGCTCTCAGCCCATGCTCTGATTCTGTAGAGTCAAAGAAGCCGTGTTAGAGGAGGTGCTGGCTTGCAGGGGTCCAACATGAGGTTGCAGGACAGGTTTTTGAGGAAATACGTCCAGGTTGTTCTCTTGCAGGTGCACTTTAGGGACTATGAGATGTTTCTTGTTTGGGGGATTTTCTGGAGTTCGAACCAAGGGCTCTGTACATTCAGGCAAGTGCTATATTGCTAAGTTACATCCAGCCTGCCATAAATTGTTTTTATATACATTTTTCCCTTTGGTTTTGGTTTTGTATCTGTTTGATACAAATCCTTCATGTGCTCTGTGCAGTATGTGAGGGCATAGAGGGGAGCCTTGCAGTCAGGTGGTTCAGCCAACACTGCCCTCAAGGCCACAGAATTGATCCAGCCTCTGGTTCCATGCCCCTGCGCGCCCCGCACAGGGAAGCCTGGGGCTGCTGTGGTCGGGGTTGTGGGCCTGGAGGTGGTGGGTCAGGGACCATAAGAGGTGAGCACTGTGCTCGTGCTACAGTTGAGCTCCACTCCAGGTGGCGGTCTTCACTGTCATAGACTGTTCAACAAGAGCTGTGGGGGGTTGGAAAAAGGATTATTGGTAAGGACATTGGGGTTGGAGGAGTACCACTGTATGTGGCCTGCAGCCAGCTGAGGTGGGATGCGGATGAACCTGCCCATCTCTCTATGCTCATCCTGGTCAGTAGGCATGGTTGAGTTCTGACGCCAGTTCCTCAGGTGAGCCGGTGATGGGTGAAGCTGCTGCAGTGGGAAGGCTTTCTACCCTTGCTGCCCTTCAGCACTTCTGAGAGGCCTTGGCTTTTTAGATTGCAACAGTGTTACTTCCTGAAATTACACCTGTATTTCTATTTGTATTCTTTAGAACTTCAGCCTTTGATTCTCTGCACGCATTTCTCCACATTGTTGTAATTATAGTAGGCAGTACAAGCACTGTACCATAGCCCTTCCTAGTGAATCAGCGTTTCCATTGCCTATCAAGGGGTGAAGCTGAGTTCTAAAGCTTAGCCCTGTAACTGCCTTGCGAGATTGGGGAGGTGTAATATCTAGGTGTGGCCACAAGGTGGTGCCAAGAACCACCACTTGGCTTCCTCCTAAAACCATGCTGGAAACCTAAGCAAGAGTCTGTCTGAACTGGGTAATCCCAGCTCTTGGGAGGCTGTAAACAGGTGGATCACTATAAGTCTGACCTAGTAGTGAGACCCTGAACACCTTGTAGACCCTTCCCTAAAAAAACAAAAACAGAAACACAACAACAACAAAAAAAAGAGTGTCTAAACTGGACAGATAGGCAGATGGCCCGGGAATCTGGAAGATCAGAAAGGAGCAGTGTGGGGGGGGACAGAATTGGCCTCGTGGTTTGGTGTAAACTGAGGCTGTACTATGAGTGTTGCTGTAAGTTTCCTTTAGTGCATTTTTGCTTTTGAAGTGTTTTTATTTTACATGAATCAACTTTGAATTGAAAAGGCCCTCAAAGGACTCTGTTTTTGTGAAACCCCTGTGGAATGCTCACTGACAGTCTGCACTGCTTGTTACTATTCCTCACAGTCTGCCCTGTGAGCACCTGGCTGTGTGCACTCAGCTCTGAGCTAGCTCCTGGTTTGGAGGTTTGGTTTTATGCATGTAGGATTCTGAGAAGAAAGAGGCTGTCAGCACCTTCACATGTGGGGAAGGGTCTGGCCAAGTAGCATAAATTTTGAAGAGATTTGTGTGTTTGGAAGGTGGCTGGGGTGAGCAGGCCACTGTGTATGCAGGGGGGAACATAGCCATGGCTCACATGCCTGAACACAGCGGTAGCACCTCACCTCCGTGGGTTAGTGGGCTCAATCCTCCCAGCCTGTGCAGCTAGCTGAGGAGCCCTGGAAGGCAGAAGCAGGGGGAGGGGGCTAGTGGGGTCACGTGGCAACTTGGTCTGCTGCTGCTTTGGGGATCACTATGGGGACCCATTTCTTACCTGAACTGTGGTGGAACTCTGTGCCCCCAGCCTGTCCATCTCTACCTTGTGCCTGCATGGAACATTTTGCTTTTCCTGCTACAAAGAGCCTGCTTGCTTGGGATCTCACCGTCACATTCAGCCATAGGCCATACCTGAACAAAATTCAGTGTCGTTTGCTTGTATCTTTTTTTTAAGTGCTCAAATAACATCTCTGAAGATCAAATAAACTTCTGAAAATCAAATATAGTAAAAGTTCCATTTAGCTTTTATCCAGAAACCTAAAACCATGATTTGAAGATTGTTCTTGTCATTCATTTATAGGAGTTCATTCCATTTTTAAGAAATAAGTCAAGGTTCTTTATGATTTTCTTACTCTTTTTTCTAAGAATTTATATTTTAAAGAGAAAAGAAAAAGTTACTCTTGTGGCTGTTTCTTTAGAGAGCACACTGGCTCTTTTTAAATGACAAAGCTGAGACACAAATGAAGACTAATTCTGCTTCCTGCACTACCCACACCTTTCATCCTGGGCTGCGGCATAATTGTCTACATCAGTCTTAATTTACTCTGTGAGATCTGACTCCTAACTGAGGGTATTTCATCTGCTCAGATGTACCAATTAAGTCTACCCAGATAGACCATAAAAAGGCAAATAAGAAAAGTAAAACACTGAGTATCTCAATTTAGCAAATTAGACTAATCTGTAAGGGATTCTTAGCTGTCTGAAATAGAAAACCTACTGCACTACGAAAATGCAAACTATATTAAATACCCAGCTTGTTGGCCAAATATATTTTTAAAAATCAAATCGTACTCATTGTGCTGCTGTTACGGAATTTTTCATCAAGGTTGCAATAAGTGGGGAATAATTCTGAGGTTGAAATTTTACTCTGTTAAGAGTGATTTAACCGTAAGATTTGTGGCTTCCCCCTTCCCATCACTGCAAGTTTAAATGGTGCAGCTTGGCGGTCCTTGCAACACAAAAGCAATGCAAAGGCAGCAGTAAGGACAGTTTTGGATTTAAAGCATTTCAGTGTGTGACTCTGGATGTTTTGGAGAGTCTTGTTCATTTGACCAAATAATCACAGGCTGTTCATGTTTAGACATTCTCATTAGTAGATACACCTTGTCTCTGTTGTGGGTTGGCATAGCTGTTGTTAAATGTATCTTCTGATGGCTTGGCCCAGACCATCCGTACACAGAATAACTGCTAACCTAATTTTCCTGTTACTTGAGAGAGTTTGCTGCCTTCCCTGGCAAAGTGTTAAGTTGGGGAAAGAATCATGTTATTGCCTCACAGTGATGGAGGTCTTTAAACCTTAGTGTTGACAATTTTTTAAAGGTAAAATTTGAATCCAAGGTTTAGAATTTAATTTGCTTTTGTATAATTGGATTACTTATGTAGTAGTTAAGAGGTAATTATTAACCTTTGGGCTGGAAAATACTTTTCAAAGGAGAGAAGAGTAGAGATTCCAGAGTCCAGTTGTCTGAGCTGAAGTATTCACTGCTAACTACTTGGTAATCTTGGGCAGGCTCCTTTATTTATCTCAGCCTGCTTTTTCTTTTCTTTTCTCTCCTCCTTCTCCTTCTCCTTCTCCTTCTCCTTCTCCTTCTCCTTCTCCTTCTCCTTCTCCTTCTCCTTCTCCTTCTCCTTCTCCTTCTCCTTCTCCTTCTCCTCCTTCTCCTTCTCCTCCTTCTCCTTCTCCTCCTTCTCCTTCTCCTCCTCCTCCTCCTCCTCCTCCTCCTTCTCTTCCTCCTTCTTTTTTTTTTAATACAGGACCTACAGGACAAGGTCTACAGGGTCTCACTATGTAGATTGGACTCATAATGATTCTCCTGTTTTCAGCCTCCCAAAAGTTGGGATTACAGGTGTGTACTACCATGCCATCTCAGTAGCTGTTGAAGTGCACCCTGGAGGCATGGCCAGCACCGAACACCTATCAAACCCTGACTGCTGTGCTCTGCCTAAGCAGATGCTTTAGTCCACTGAGCTATCTGGCCAGCCCTTAGCCTGCCTTTTCTTTTTCCTTTTTTTTTTTTTTTTTTTGCCAGGAATTGAAGTCAGGACCTTGCACTTGCCAGGCAAGTGTTTATTCTACTGAGCTATCTCCCCGACCCAGCCTGCCTTTTCTTAACTTTAAGAAAGGAAATAATAGAGGCCATTATAGACTATAGATATCACCCTGCCTGAAAGAGAAGAAAAGCAAAAGGAGAGGGGGATACAATAGCTTTTTCCTCATTAGATTGTAAAAATTGATTGATAACTGTGAAATACATAGATCAGTGTCCAGAGTAGTGAAAATGTAAACATCAGTCATTAATATTTGTTTTCTGATCCTCAACATAAACATAAATGTATATATATATATATATATATATATATATATATGTATGTATATACACATATATACACACATATATATGCATGCATTTCTAATTTGAAAGCAAAATATGTTTGGAGCTGGTCAGCTTTCCACCAGGAGTCAGTGTGTCACCTAGACAGTGGGAATCACTGGCCATGAGGTTGGCATGCAGGGTCTCAGCCAGTAGCTGTAGCACTCTTGTCTCCTTGTGTGGAAAAGAAGCCTCACCACAGTGCTCTCCCAAGGGGCCCTAGGGCTACAAAGGAAGACACAGCAGGTGCTCCAGGCTGTTGGGGTTGGGTGGGGGCTGTTTTTCCTTTGGTTGTTTTTTGTTTCCCAGACAAGGTCTCACTGTGTAGCTCAGCTGCCCTCCAACTTAGAGCATCCTCCTGCAGGTAACCCCAAGCACTGGGATCGCAGGGCATGCTGCCACATCCAACTGTTTGCTCCTTGTGTTTGCACTGGCCACAGCAGAGACCTTAAGACAGACTCCAGCATGCCCAAAAGGTGATTGAAAAGAAGATCTGCGGTAACCATAAAGAAGAGTTCCAAAATAATGTTGATAGGAATGAAAAGTTGGTCATTTCTTTCTCATGTAAAAGACAGTCTAACAATTGATGTAGGCTTTCATAGCTCAAGAATTAGGTGTTACAAACTTAGTTTTATGGATGCTGTGCTTTTTTTGTGCCTTTCATTTTTTAAATATGAGTAAGACTTCACCATAAAATATTTTATGTGAAAGTAATCACTGTATCAATAATAGTTGTAGAATAGAGAATTGTTTTTCCCCTTTGTACACTAGAGGGCACTAGACCACTGCTGGAGGACACTGAAACTACAGGGATCTGAGGGGTGGAAGGAGGGCAGGTAGGCTTGCACTCTGGGTCCACACAGTTCTGTGTCAAGATGGGTGAACTGGTTACTTCTCACAGGCTCCTCGTGTGTGTGTGTGTGTGTGTGTGTGTGTTTTAAACCATTTCCAGTTTTACCAACATTTTATTTTGTTTTATTTTTTGGTGATACCAAGGATCAAACTCATGATCTTGCACTTGTCAGGCCAGCACTTATTCCACTGAGCTGTCTCCCCAGCAGGCTTCTCTTGTGTTGTCTGCTCATGTTGCCTCATTCCTGCACTCCTGACAATCCTGGATGCATAGGATGGCATGCAGCATCCTGACCATCCTGGGTGGACTAGTGTGGAATGGCACTCATAGTGGTCTTCTGTGCTGGGGCCCAAATTGTAGTTCTGCCTCCCACAAGATCAAGTAGGGCTTGTGACATGTTATTTTTATTCACAGCCTGCAATGAACTAAAATTTCATGATTTTAATCTATTTGTGAAGGTTATATGCAGTGTGCCAACAATTACAAGAGAGCATGTATAGCTTACTAAATATATCATACCAGTGATGTCTTATTTGCTTCTCATAGAAATCCACTATTTGGCACATTCTGTGGTGGAGATAAATGCAGCAGTGGTGGCTGGCTGTGGTTTTCAAAGTCCAAGCCCTCCCAGTGAAAGGATTGTAGTGTATCTCCAGCCACAGCAGGATTTGCCTTCTCAGTGGTGTCCCAGATTCATGTTTATTGCTGGGTTTTGCTGCAGGACCTGCCACTAGGTTCTGATAGGGGCTACAGTAAGCCGCAGACTCTCCAGTGACTAGCACACTTGCTTTGTTGTATTTGCTTACAGCTGTGACTCTTAGAAATACGGAGAAAAATTAAGATGGGAACATCAGAAACATTATTCCCTTGTGATGTCAGGGCTAAACTCCCTTTTCCATCATAAGAATTTTCTCACAAGCAGTCTGGCCTGTTGCCAGTCTTTTTCCACTGGTCTTGGGGAAGCTTGCAACCAACTTGGAGCTCTAGATACCCATCCTATCTCCATCCAGGGTTGCCAAAACTAGCCTGTTTACAAAGTAGACCTAAACTTCAAATAACTTAAACAATTTTAATTTAAATTTTACTGTTCAACATAATGTGTTTCCTCTGTTCTCCCTTGTGTTTTGGCTATAAAATTGTAAGAATTGATCAAGTGTTGCAATTGCCCTCTTCCATGGGTTGCTTTGGTCATTGGCCTCAGCTAGGGTTTCCCAGTGTCCAGAGTTGGGTGTGGGCTTAGAAGATACAGTACAGCAGTGGACAGTGGGCAAGAGACAGGCCCAAATCCAGATAGAAGAAGTTCTTGGGACCATTTCTTTCTTTTTTTTTTGTGGAACCTGGGATTGAACTCAGAACCTTGCACTTGCCAGGCAGGCACTTGTGCCCTGAGCTATCTCCCCACCCCTTTGGAACCATTTCTGGGTGACTCGTGTTCAAGTTGTGCTTCTCTAGCTTTCTGCCTTAAAACTTCCTTCCTTCCTTCTTTCCTTTCTTCCTTCCTTCCTTCCTTCCTTCCTCCCTCCCTTCCTTCCTTCCTTCCTTCTGTCCTTCTGTCCATCTGTCTGTCTGTCCCAGGGATCCAATTCAGGACCTTGTGCTTGCCAGGCAGGTGCTTGTGCTGCTAAACTATCTTCCTGGCCCTAAATTAGTTTATTTAATGGTGGTAACTGGCTTTGAGGTGTCTTAGGGCTGCTGTGATGAGGCACCGTGGTAGGGTCTCCTGGTCCCTAGCAGTTCAGTTGGTTTGGAGTGGCATCTAACAGACTGTTACTATAGCAGCAGACCTGGGCCAGCAGCATGGGCCAGGGTCTCATTCCTGCACGCCTGTGGGGTGGCTGGGGAGCACTTTCTGTGCCTGCTCTAATTGCAGTTGTACATTTATGGTTATTGCTGGCTTCTCTTCTGAGTGGCTGCCAGTGGAGGCAACAGCAGATTGAACATGGCAGTAGTGTGAGGAGAGAAACCCTGCCAGAGAACACCAGGCCCACTTGATTTTATGTGGCTGCAGCTGTGACTATTACATATGTGGAGTGTTTAAAATGAGAGAATAGAGAACAGGAAAAAGTTCATTTCTTTTCTGAAAAGGTAAATATTGGACAGTTCATTGCCCCTTCCAACTCTTCTCATTTCACTGATATATGCATATATATTTTACAACATTTTTTGGTGAGGCTATTCAGCCCTTTCTTTTAGGGTCTCTGTATGTTGCTAACATGCTCAGGCTTGCCTTGAATTTGTGATTCTTTGCCTCAGCCTCCCAGAGTGCTAGGATTACAGTGTCACCATGCTTCTGTCAGTTCTTGATTTTTTATGATTTTAGCTCACTTGAACCCAAATCTGAATTTTAAAACCTTGCTAGTTTATCTAGTGGTTGCATAGTTTTAATTCAAATATATGGGTCCTGGGAGTTCTGTTCAACTTGATGTACACTGCATTGTCACACTGGGACCATTTGGGATTATATACCACTTTTGTTCTTTTTCAAGTGAACTTTTAATGGTGGCTTTTTCAGGGTCACTGGGAGAATTCCAACACCTGTATGTGATGATTTGTGATCTTATCTTAACTCATTAAGCACTCTTAACCAAGTGGAAGAGACCCAAGCACTGACAAGGTTAAGTTCTGTGCTGATTACTAAATGGCAGTAGGCTCAGGTCCCAGCGAGATTATGCCCAAACTTCTGTGTGCAGGCGATGCTTCTCTGTGTTCATAGCACAGTGCCCCCCTTTGCTTGTGCTGCCTGCCATCCTGAAGGATAAGCTTCTTATTACACTGAAGGGGAAATGTGGCAGCACCAGAGAGGAAAGGCACTTTTCCATATTTCTCTCTGTTCAGATGGCTTCAGTGCCCCTCCTTGACCCAGGTGTGCTGTGCCAGCCTGGTTGACCAGCACCTTCTTGCCACACTGGTTCAGCGGCATCCCCAGATGGTCAGCTCTAAGCCGCATGAGGAGGTGCTGCAGTGTGTAGAGAATCACAGCCTGAGCCACATATGCGTGTGGCTCTATAACCCTGGTATTTTCTGGCTTTAGTATGCATATACGACTCTTCTGGGGCGATTTGTCTTCACAATGATACAGGTGCCTGTGGGCCGTAATGATTTTCCCCACCACCTTTACTCATCCTTTGGCCAAACACAATAAATGTTCAGTGCTTTTCATCTTTATGAAGCGGAAGACTCTGGGATGCAATCATTTCTGTGGTGGCCTCTGTGGTTTCCTAGGTGCTGGGTTCTATGGTTCCATGTATTTGAAGAGGGAGAGCGGCCAGCAGAATGAGAAGGTAAAACCTTGTCAATGCAAAGTGATGTGGTGGGAAATTTAGCAGCCACAAAGATTTACTGGCTACACCTAAGGAAATAGCTATCATCTCTTAGTGAAGTTTTAATATGTGATGCTCTCATATGGAAAATATATAATGGTCTTCCTGTGTCAAACTTCTCAAGCTAGTATCTTCTAGTGTTTATCTCTCTTCCCATGAAATCCATAAAAAATTGAATAATGAAGTCTTTTAAGGTGGCTGTGGTAGCTTTTGTGATCTTTTGAGTTTCACATTATCCACAAATTTGCTAAGTACAGATATCCTTGATTGTGTAAATATTTGCTACTGAGTTACAGTGGTAAGGGTTTGTGTACTGAGGATTATCTCATCTGAAACTGTTCAACTAACTACTAAGTGTTAGGGAGTAAATAGCAAGAATTCAGATAAGACCATGGAGAAATTTTTATACATCTTTTGGTATCTATCTATCTA